>ML383588.1:40528-52482 GCA_005239525.1 Nicotiana knightiana | reverse complement strand
CTTACATTTTATGTGCTTTTGTGATAAAAATACACGTTATATGTGCATAATGGAGTCTATTTCATGTGTAGGTGAATTGGATATGGAAGCCGAGCTAAATGGGTGCATAAAACGTCAAAAGTACGCTCAAGAGTCAAAAAGGAAACACCCGGGCGTTAGCCGGATGTTTGGCCCCTAAAGACAGGCTGACCCTGGTGTTAGTGAGGCGTTTGGCTCCTAACGTCAGGCCTGCCCTGGCGATAAGGAGGCGTTTGGGGCTTAACACCTGGGTGCCTGTCCAGTCAACTCCGGGTTTTAAATGTTTTTAAGTGTTTCCCGGTTGGAATAGAAGTCTCCTACACGTTTAGGGTTTATCCCAAACATATAAATAGACCCAAAAACACAACTTTGAAGGAGGATGCCATTTTTGGAGAGAATATACACACAAGATCATTGAAGAAGCAAAGGATTATCAGTTTTCTTCATCTTAATCTAGTATTTTCCATTTATGCAAAACTTATGCAATTGTTTAAGTCTAGTATGAGTGGCTAAACACCCATTGTTCTGGGGTTGTGGTTTAGCCATGAATATTGTTATTCGATATTAACTTAACCTTGATTATAATTCGCTCAATATATGGTTTTTTCTTCAATTCTGCATTTAATTGCTTAATTGTTTGGCCACTNCGAGAGCAATTATCAATTAATTAGAAACCATGAGTGAATTATATGAAAGGGAGAGTTAATTAGAATGCAATATGAATGGTGAATTGATCACAACCCTGGAATATTTGTTTCTATTGAATACATAACAATATTCTCGTTACTTGATAATTAGTTCATATAATCATAGAATAAATTAGTTATATTCTTGAATTTTGTTTTGGCTCGATTAAATAGCAATTAGAGTGATTCAATAAGTATTTTATGCAAGTCATGTGGGTTCGACATTCGATGTAACATTATATTACTTGCTACGACCACGTATACTTGCGTGTGCGATTTGGACCAACAAGGACAAACAGATGGGTCATCATACTGACGCTTCCTGATACGATCATAAAGAGAAGACCGAGAGACCACACAAGCCAATACTCGACTCGGCTCAGAAATATCCAATATAACAAACTGGTTAGCTAAGGCATGAACATCCAACGCCAATGGCCTCTCTACTGCTAGAAGATATGCTAAGCTCCCCAAACTCTCCGCCCGGCGACTCAAGGCATCGACCACCACATTGGCCTTCCCGGGATGGTACAAAATGGTGATATCATAGTCCTTAAGAAGCTCCAACCACGTCTGCTGACGCAAGTTAAGATTCTTCTACTTGAATAGATGTTGCAAACTCCATTGATCAGTGTAAATCGCACAATGGACCCCGTATAAATAATGCCACCAAATCTTCAAGGCATGAACAATAGTTGATAACTCAAGGTCGTGGACAGGATAGGTCTTTTCATGGGGCTTCAACTAGCGTGAAGCATAAGCAATCACCCTACCCTCCTACATCAGAACACACCCAATACCGATCCGTGAAGCATCACAATACACTATGTAAGAACTAGAAGCTAATGGCAGAATTAGAACTGGAGTCGTGGTCAAGGCGGTCTTGAGCTTCTGAAAGCTCTAATCGCACTCATCCGACCATCTGAAAGGAGCACCATTTTGGGTCAATTTGGTCAAGTGCGATGCAATAGATGAGAGTCCCTCTACAAAATGACGGTAATAACCAGCCAAACAAAGAAAACTCCGGATCTCCGGGGCTGAGGACGGTCTGGGCCAACTCTGAACTGCCTCTATCTTCTTCGGATCTACCTGAATACCCTCACTGGACACCACATGCCCCAAGAATGCCATTGAACTGAGCCAAAACTCACCCTTGAAGAACTTTGCATAATGCTTCTCCTCCCTCAACTGCTGTAACAAAATCCTCAGATGCTGGGCATGCTCCTCCTGGCTACGAGAATATACCAGGACATCATCAATGAATACAATAATGAACGATTCAAGATAAGGCTGAAACACATTGTTCATCAGATGCATGAACGTTGTTGGGGCATCGGTCAGCCCAAAAGACATCACAAGGAACTCATAATGGCCATGTTGGGTCCTGAAAGCTATCTTAAGAATATCTGAGTCCCGAATCTTCAGCTGGTGATACCCTGACATCAAATCAATCTTGGAGAACACCCTTGCTCCCTGAAGCTGGTAAAATAGATCATCAATACGCGACAAAGGATACTTGTTCTTGATTGTAATCAATGCACATTCTCATAGTACCATCCTTCTTCTTCACAAACAGAACTGGTGCACCCCAAGGTGACACGCTAGGCCAAATAAACCCCTTATCAAGGAGTTCCTGAAGTTGTTCCTTCAATTCCTTCAACTCCGCCGGTGCCATACGACACGGTAGAATAGAAATGGGCTGAGTTCCCGTCACTAGTTAATACCGAAGTCAATATCCCTGTCCGGTGGCATGCCTGACAGGTCTGCAGGAAACACATCTGAAAAATCTCACACCACCGGAACAGAATTAATAGTAGGAGTCTCTGCACTAACATCCCTCACAAAGGAAAAATAAGATAGGCAACCCTTATTAACTATCCGCTGAGCCTTCATGTATGAAATCACTCTACTAGGAACATAGTCTGTAGAGCTGCTCCACTCAACCCTCGGCAACCTCGGCATCGCCAACGTCATGGTCTTAGCGTGACATTCTAGAACAGCAACCAATACATACCCAAAATCACGTCAAAATCGACTATACTAAGCAGCAAGAGATCTACTCTAGTCTCCAGAATCCCAATAGTCACCACATATGACTGATATACACGGTCCACAATAATAATATCGCCACAAGAGTAGATACATGAACAGACGAAACTAGAGACTCACATGGAATATTCAGATAATGAGCGAAATACAAGGACACACATGAATAAAAGGAACCAGGGTCAAATAATACAAAGGCATCTCTTTATAAAAAACTAAGACAATACTTGTAATCACAGCATCCGAAGCAATGGAATCTGGTCTGGAAGGGAGAGCACATAAACGGTCCTGGTCGCCCCCTGATCGGCCTCCCTCTCTCGTGCAACCCCTAGCTGACTGAACTCCATCCTGAGCTAGCTGAGCGGGTGGTGAAGAAACTGGTGCTGATGTCATAGACTGGATCCTCTGCTGAGCTGGACCTCCCACTAGGGGGGACACTGTCTCCTCATTTGACCAAACTCTCCACACTCATATCAACTCCCCGGTGCTGGTACTGGGGACTGAAGGGAGCACCGGGATAACTAGTAAAAGAACCTGGCATAGACGAGCCCTGACCCGATGGAGCATGGAACGAACTCTGAGCTAGGAGGGCACTGAGAGATGAATGGCCATCCTGATAATTGTGTAAACCATGTCTAGATGATACGCCATGGTGAAATGGGCGAGCCATCTGAGCATGTCTAAAAGAACGACCCCTACTGTAGTGGAGCTGACCCCCAGTAGGAACAACACCGAATCCACCCTGTCCATGAGGCCTCTTGGCCTCCCTCTTAACCCGCTCCTAGATGCGAACCATCTCAATCTGACGAGCAATGTCAACAACCTCATCAAAAGTAGCACCAGTCACTCTCTCTCTAGTCACAAGAAGTCGCAGCTGAAAAGTGAGGCCATCTATGAACCTCCTGATCCTGTCCCTGTCTATGGGAACCAACCAGATAGCATGATGTGCCAACTCAGGTAAGGGGTGTTGCACCGACCAGCCTACGCCTCTCGTAAGCCTCCCACCAACTGAAGGCAGCCCTAGATAACTGAGAAGTAGTGAACGAGATCCCACTGGTCTCTAGAATACCTGCGGTACGGAGTATCCTCTGATACCTGTCCAAGAATCCATGTGCATCCTCTCTCTCTATACCACTGAAAGATGCAGGCTGGAGTCTCCCACACCTCTCCAATCTACGCTACTCATCTTCGGGCATGACATGAACCACATAGTCTTGAGCAGCTAAAACTGGCTGGGCTGGTGGTGCCCCCGGTGTCTGGAGTCCCTGTACTACCTTGATAGAATTTGAGGGTCCATCAAACTATATAAAAAAACCAAGTTCTCTATTAGTTTCCACAAATTACACACACATAGCAGAATAGAAATGACACTGAGAGTTTTACGTGGAAAATTCCCAGTTTAAGGGGACCAAAAACCACGACCTACCCTTGTATGATTTCAAATTCACTAGTGAGAAAAACGTTTAGATTACAACCTATTGTAACCTAGGGATTAAATCCTTAACCCCTCACTAACTTGTAACACACCTATTACAAGCCACTTTGTAATACCTCTATTATTAAGACTTTACAACTTGACTAACTCGCCAAGACACAAACACGGGGGTTTATGATTTACAAGAGTTTCCTACACAATGATTCTAAGTAATATAAGAAGGAATTACAAGTAAGAAAATTAACAAAGTTACAACTCAACTAAGGACATACAATCACTTGATATGGGGAACTGGTTCGTAGTAGTGTTGTTCTTTTTTCTTGATGCACTTGAGAATTGTTGAATAGAAGATCAATCACTGTTGGAGTGCTTGAGTAAATTCTCTAAGTGTTCAAATGATGTTTTTTCATTGGCTTAATGTTAATATAACATTGATTCCATCACTTGAATGATGTAATCAACTTGGGTACAAGGTCCTTCCTAATGGAGGTTACTGTTGCATTGTGCTGTACTGTTGCGTGTTCAGTCAGTCACTTTCCAGTTGTTGGAGAGTTGACTTGGTACAATCACCAGGCGGACTAAAGTCAATCTGTTCCCCTTGTTGATTCTTTACCTTTTGAAATACTAACAAACATCTCTAGCTTACGTCTAGTTATTTCCATGCGCTTGAGGATGTGAACCAGATGTGGATCAGGTTCCTTATCTGGTTCTTGACATTAAGTTTGTTAGATAATCAAATGAAACAAAGTTACTTATAATCTATCAATTTTCCCCTGTTTGATGATGACAATATTATAATTGAAAATCCTACGAACAACCACAAAGAACCAGATAGTGAACCAGGAAGGCCATTGAGTTTCCCCTGAATCTGTATTCCCCCTTAATCAATGCACATCATTATTCAATTATGCATAAATCTTCCTCCTTTTGGCATCACAAAAATAATAAAACTAAGTAAAATCAAGAAGAAGTCCAGCATGGTTAACTTATGCCACTTGTGTGCACACAAACATGATAGAAAACTGAGACAAAAGAATAATTTCATACACGATAAAAGGGGAAAAGCTTCCATAAACCAATTTGGATTTTACAAATGGGAGCAGATTCAATGTTACCATCCACAATTCAAAAACAAAAACCAAAACAAGTACCAACAACAAAAACATCATTAGAAACATTCATAAGAGACGGAAACTAGAAAACTGACACTGAAAGGGACACTACTTAGGGGGAACTGGAGGAAGAGGGATTCGATGAGGGAGCAAGGGTTTTTAGGACAAGATCCATGCGAGAATTCGCGGACATTTGCTCATTGATCAGTCTTTCTTTCAGGTCCTCCACTTGTTTCCTAAGCTCAGCATTCTCCTTAGTCAAGCGGGCAACCTCTGAGCTGTGAGAACTACCGGAACCAGGTGTCTCTTGTAGCTGACTGAGCTGACTCTCATGAATCACGTTCCTTGAATTTAACTTCTTGATCTCCTATATAGAACTATTATGAGCATTTATCATTTGAGAGATAGTAGAGGTGCTTCCAACTCCTCTAACCTTGTCAATACACTCACACTCCTCAAGAGTGGTCTGGAGAAGGTTTTATTCTTAGTGACCACTTTGGCCTGTCCCAGAGGTACCTTGAAGAACTCGAAGACCTTTGTAAGAAAAAACCCATAAGGTAGCCCATAGTTGTTATCCTATAAGTCTGCCACTTTTTGCATATGCTCAATCATTATCCCAGGCAGATTGATGGTGGTGAAGCCATCCAAGGCTTCCTTAAGGACCATGTCAGCTTTGGACGTAATAGCTCTCCTCTCAGCGCGGGGAAGCAACACTTTGTTAACCATCTCAAATATCAACTGATATACTGGAAGAAGTGCCTTCTTATGCACCCGTTCCCCCTGTTGGATTTCCTTTTCCTTAACTATGGCATTTCTGAAATTGGAAGAACATGAGCCTTGAAAATATGACAACCCTTCAGTAGGAACACCCATAATTGACCCCAACAAGGCAGAGTCTATCACTATGCCAACTCCATTTACCAATACGCAGATGTGAACATCTTCAACTTTAAAGAAGTCAGCATAGAAGCTCCGCACTTCCTCCTCATATACCTTTGGAACATCATTTGTAAACAAATGAGTCCATTATTGAAAATCACAAATTTCCACTAACTGTCGCATCCCGACAAGCTCCACAATGTCAGGGGAAAAAGTGCATCCCCACAGCTCCTTCTGATTTCTCAACTTTCCTTTCCCAGAACATTGGGATTCATCAACTTTTGCTTTCTTGGAGGAACCAGGTTCCTCATCAACATTTTTCTTCACTGACTTATCAACATCCAATTTTCTCTTCACTGAATTGCGAGTAGACTTTCCCTTCTCCACTGACTTTTCAAGCACATGTTCACCAGAAACTTCAACCTCTTCATCATCAGATTTTCCACCACTCTCTTTTACTGTCTTATCACCAGATATTTCCACCAACTTTTCACGAGAAACAGCATCAGCACTCTTGGTTGGACTTTCAACACTTGCAAAAATATTCTTTGTGGAATTGGAGAGAGAGAGTGCTTCTGGTTCGAAGACTTGTGAATCAAGGAGCCGGGTTCCTCTTCTACTTCCTCGTCCATATTGACCACAGGAACGACCTTTCCATGTACAACTTTCCCATCCTTTACCAAGTTCCTCCTTCTTTGACTATCTTGACTTTTCTTAAGAGCAGACTCAAGAGCCTCCTTCTTCTGAAACCTTGTAGTGGGTCGCTTAGGGGTTGGCTTTGGAGTTGCAACTGGCTTACTCCTAGACCTGATAAAACTAGCAATAACCATATCGTCTAAATCTTCTTGACTATCAGACCGCATCTCAGGCACCACTATAGTCAGAGGCTCAACATAAAAATGGGGAGATTGAGCAGGATCGATACTGACGTGGGGCTCATCAGATGACCCCTGAGTTGGATCTTCCATAGAGGGATTAGGTCCATCATTAGGAAGCCCAGTAGTATCATCATGTGCCGATTGTTCAACTGGCACAAGCTCTCGCCCTTATACTATAGTCAGAGGCTCTTCCCCCTAAGGCTCAGACCCATCCACACCCCGCTCAACAAAAACCCCTTCAGTAGCTATGGAGAGCATGTTTTCTATTACCTTTTTTTCTTGTGGTTCCACGAAAATCTCAGTAGAAGGAGGAGTGTTACCTGTAGACTCAAGACCTGTCTTGGGTGAGTCAGCATTGTCAGAGACTAGCCTTTTGGCTTGCACTTGAGTCATATCATGGCGAGACTGGAGATTTCTTGATTTCCCTCTTCGACCACATTCCCTTGTTCACCTTGTTTTTCCAGAGAGACCGGAGGAGAGCTGGTAGCCACAAACGTTTTTAAAGTTGAGGTTTTGCAACTCCAATGAGAACTAGAACCAGAGTGGGTAAATGAGAAGACTGAGTGTGGGGAAGACTCTTCTCTAGGGTTTGGAATGGTGGTGGTGTTGGTTGAGTAGTCTAATATTGGAGTTTCAACTGGTGTGGACTCGATGGGGGTATTATTAAGAACACTGGAGTTTTCTTGATTTTCAATCATGGTGGAGTTTGATGGAGAGATTAGTAGTTTGAGCAGAGAGGAGGGGGAGTGAAAATTTTGAAGTTTGAAGCAAGGAGTTGTAACATTGATAGATTTATTTATGAGAGATGAGGGACCAATAAGAAAAGGCGGCAGTTTCTTGGGAGTCAGGTCGTTTGGTAGCAGGTGAGACATTTTGGTTCAAAAGACGCAAAGGAAAGAAATTGACACACTGGGCATTATTTTTATCCATTCTAAATTCTGTATGATAGAACAGAGAAGCTACTAACCTGTGTCAAGAGAACCAGATTCCCTGACAGGTCTTGCAAGTGTAAGCTTAACCCCTTTTACCAGCATGCACTACATCAGCTGCTCTGTAATTATCATACGTGTCTACCTGTAATGGTATAGGAATGAGTTAGACTTTTCCAGAAAACACTTTTCGCTTATTTTACCTGTACATTTATTTCATAGACAATCATTGGGGGACCAGGTCCTCAGTTGGTTTTTATCAACCCCAGTGCCAGGCGATTTCTTTCAAAATGTTCTCTACTTAGAGCTTTGGTGAAGATGTCTACAATCTGATCTTCTGTGCTGCAAAACTTCATACAAATGAGCCCTTTTTCAACATTGTCCCTGAGGAAGTGATGACGTACATCAATGTGCTTGGTCCTCTTATGTTGTACTTGATTTTTGTCCATGTTGAGTGCACTTGTATTGTCACACAAGAGGGGCACACAATCATAGAATACTCCAAAATCTTCCAACTGTTGTTTGATCCACAACAATTGAGCACAACAAGAGGCAACAACTACATATTCTGCGTCTGCAGTTGAGAGTGCCATTGAGTTTTGCTTCCTTGTACCCCATGAGATGAGACAAGAACCCAAAAAATGTTCCATTCCAGACGTGCTTTTCCTATCCACCAGATATCCTGCATAATCAGCCTCAACATACCCAACAAGATCAAAGTTTTCACCTGAGGGATAGTAGAAAACCAGGTCCTGCGTTCCTTTAAGATATCTCAATATTCTTTTAGCAGCCTTCAGATGAGGCTCCTTTGGATTTGACTGAAACCTATGATAACCACATTGAACACAATGTCCGGTCTGCTTGCAGTGAGATACAAGAGTGATCCTATGGTGCCTCTGTACATGGTCTGATTTATAGGATAACCAGATTCATCCATGTCTAGACGTGGAGCTGTGGCAATGGGGGTGTCAATAACTTTTGATGCTTCCATGTCGAATCTTTTCAGCAGCTCTTTGATGTACTTCTGCCGACTTATCAATGTTCCCTTTTGAGATTGCTTTACCTGAAGTCCCAGGAAGAAATTTAATTTTCCCATCATACTCATCTCAAACTCACTTCCCATGAGTTTTGCAAATTCTGCACGTAGAGAGTTAATAGTGGCCCCAAAGATGATATTATCAACATATACTTGCACAATGAGCAGGTTCCTCCCTCATTTCTTCAGAAAAAGTGTATTATCAATTTTCCCTCTTGTAAAGCCATTCTCTAGAAGGAATTTTGACAATCTTTCATACCAAGCCCGGGGAGCCTGCTTTAGCCCATACAATGCTTTGTCCAGTTTGAACACATGCTCAGGATGCTCGTGACACTCAAATCCATGAGGCTGCTTGACATAGACTTCTTCTTTCAGAAAACCATTCAGAAATGCACTTTTGATATCTATTTGGAACAATGTGAATTCAATATGGGATGCAAAGGCAATAAGAATTCTGATAGCTTCCATTCGAGCAACTGGAGTAAATATTTCATCATAATCAATCTCTTCTTCCTGATTGTAGCTTTGAACTACAAGCATTACCTTGTTTCTTATTGTATTTCCAAACTCATCAAGTATTTTCCTGAATATCCATTTAGTTCCTATGATATTTCGATCTGCAGATCGAGGAACTAGATGTCATACCTTGTTTCTTTCAAATTGATGCAGCACCTCTTGCATGTCTGTGACCCAGTCTGCATATTTCAACTCTTCTTTGATATTTTTGGGCTCTATTTGGGAAAGAAAGGCTGGAAAGGCAAGTGAGTTTCTTTCTTTTGATCTGGTTTGAACTCCTAAGTGAAGAGGGGTGATTATGTTGTCAAGAGGATGTGAGCTTTTGCGCCTCCAATTTGGTACCTGAATTCCATTGGTAAAGGACCCAGGTATATCTGACTGAGGTTCTTGGCCGCTTCTTATTTCAGCAAGTGGAGTACCTTGGACTGCATCAATAACTCTATCTTCAGCTTCAGTTGTTGTGATCGTGGAACCAGGTTCCTCTCCAATGGATGGAGATGTAGTTGCATCATCTTCACTGGATTCCTTGACATGGCTCTTCATGTCAGCCTTTCCATTTTCCAAGTCAATAACTTCACCTGGAGCTGATAAAGGTTCTCCATCTTGATCAGCATGCCCGTCCTTCTCACAAGAGAGGTGAGATTCATCAAAGATCACATGTACACTCTCCTCAAAACATTGAGTTCTTTTATTGTATATTTTGTAAGCTTTGCTTTGGGACAAGTATCCCAGGAAGATTCCTTCATCACTTTTGGAATCAAATTTTCCAAGCGGTTCCTTGCCATTGTTGAGAACATAACATTTGTAGCCAAATGTCCTCAAATGAGTCAGTTTGGACTTTCTTCCATTCAGCAATTCATAAGGTGTTTTGTTTAGAAGGGACATGATCAGGCACCTGTTTATCAAATAGCATGCAATGTTGACTGCTTCTACCCATAAATATTTCACTATCCCACAGTCAATTAGCATTTTCCTTGCCATGTCTTCAAGAGTCTTGTTTTTCCTTTCCACAACACTTATTGTGGTGTTCTTGGAGATAAGAAGTTATGAGTAATGCTATTTTCAACATAGAATTCATCAAATCTGGCATTATCAAACTCTGTCCCATGGTCTGATCTGATGCAAGCCACATTTTTTCCCATATTCACTTGGATCTTCTTGACAAAGGCAACAAATACTTGAAAATTCTTATCCTTGGTTCTGAGGAATAGGGTCCAAGTGAATCTGGAGTAGTCATCCACTATTACAAAGATATATCTTTTTCCTCCTCTGCTTGGCACACTCATAGGTCCATATAGATCCATATGAAGAAGATCAAGTGGCCTTGAGGTACTTAATTCCTTTTTGGGCTTGAATAAACATCTAACATGCTTTCGTTTTGCACAAGCATCGCACATTTTGTGTTCCTTGAAGCTTGACTTGGGCAGACCGCGAACCAGGTCCTTCTGGACTAGTTTGTTCGGTAATGAAAAGCTTGCATGCCCCATCCTTCGGTGCCATAATTTAGCATCATCATCAACAGCTCTTAGACAGCTGAGATCACTACTTTGCAGGGACTCAAAATCAACAACATAAATGTTCTTGTATCTCTTGGCCACTAGCACTGATGTGTGGCTATAATTCATGGTTTAAAGCATTATCTTCCTTACATTTTATGTGTGTTAATAATAAAAATACACGCCGTATGTGCATAATGGAGTCTATTTCATGTGTAGGTGAATTGGAGATGGAAGCCGAGCTAAATGGATGCATAAACATCAAAAATATGCTTAAGAGTCAAAAAGAAGTGAGCCTGGCTATAGTCAGGCGTTTAAGCTGTAAAACCTGGTCAGCCTTGCGTTTGGGCTATAAAGCCTGGTGAAACCAGGAGTTTGGGGGGCGTTTGACCCATAACGCCACCTGTCCAGGCGTTAGCCAGGCGTTTATCCTGTAACGCCTGGTCCCTGATCCGGCCAAGTCCGAGTTTTAAAGGTTTTAAGTGTTTTCCGATTTGACTAGAAGTATCCTACACGTTAGGGTTTGTCCCAAAACATATAAATAGACCCAAAAACACAACTTTGAGGGGAGATGACAATTTGGAGAGAAGATACACACGGGATCATTAGGAAGCGAAGGATTATCAGTTTTCTTCATCTTTTTATAGTATTTAATATTACTTCAACACTTATGCAATTCTTTGATTTAGCATGAGTGGCTAAACCCATTGTTCTGGGGTTGTGGTTTAGCCATAAATATTGTTATTCGACATTAATTTAACTTTGATTATAGTTCACTCAATATATGGTTATTTCTTGAATTCTGTGTTTAATTGCATAGTTGTCTGGCCAGCAATTTGGTTCTATATACTATCTATGTTATGCTTGGGAAAGCCGTATAAAGATTAGAGAAGAATTGAAGAGAGCGCGATCTTAACCCTTTG
>ML383588.1:7436-30430 GCA_005239525.1 Nicotiana knightiana | reverse complement strand
CAACCAGTGCAACAGATTCAGGTATTTTGTGAAGTCTGTGGAGAGGGTCATTCGAGTGATTTATGCCCAGTTAATCCAGAGTCTGTCTGCTTTGTGGGTAACGCGAATAGGGAACAAGCAAATCAATATGGAAACACTTATAACCCCAACTGGAGAAACCACCCAAACTTCTCTTGGGGTGGAAATCAAAGCACTCAGAATCACTACAGGCATCCAGCACCTCAACAGCAGTACAAACCACCTTAGGCTGAACCATCAGCAAGCCTTGAGGAGATTATGACGAGAATGATGAACTACCAACTTGCTTTCAATCAGAAAATAATGTTTGATCACCAAGCCTTGCTTACCGCAGTGAGTACAAAGCCAATTATCGGGTACAGTAACATACTTTCTATGAGGGTTGTAGGGAATCTTTTCCCTTTGAAACCCAATTCCCTGCATGTTCCCCCCATTATTAATGTACATTGCAGTGATGAAATCAGAGGACCAGGTCCATTTGAGTGACTTTTCAAGATCACTCTTGACTCTGCCTAGTTCTTCCTGAAGTTGGTTGTACTTTTCAAGTTCAACACACAGTCTAGACTTCATTGTATTCATCTCATATGCAAGCCTAAGATTTGTTTCAGTAGTGACTTCCTTACCTTTGAGAGAAGTCTCATGCCTACCCTATACTTTTAGTGCCTTAATTGTGTCATTCAGATCCACTACAACTAGCAGATCATCTCTCTCAAGTTCAGCATCGGCAGCTCTTTTGGTTAAGTCATCTTTCTCCTTTTCCACACTCTCAATGGTTTCCTTCAAATAAACTACCATTACTACTAAGTCATCTCTCTCAAGTTCTAGGCTGGCAACTTTTTCAATTAAGACTTCTTTCTCTTTATTAGCACACTCAATTGTTTCCTTTAAATCAACCACAACAACTACTAAATCATATCTTTCATGTTCTACATTTGTAATTTTTTTAATTAAGGCATCATTTTCTTCTTTCAAACTCTCAATAGTTTCTTTCAAGTCTACCACCACTACAACCAGGTCATCTCTAGATTGTTCTGATTCTCCTAATTCCACAGTTAGAACATTTTTACCATTAATAATACTGTGATATGCATCTATTAAAACATTTTCCAAATACATTAGTTTCTTAGGAGAATAAGATTTCAAATTTCTCTGAACATCCAGAAAATTTACCCCATCATCGTCATCGTCATCTTCATCCTCAGACTGAGCCATTAAAGAAAAGATTAAGCCGTACTCAGTTGCTTCAATTTCTACTGCCATCATTGAACTATCACCATGATCATTTTCTTCTTTATATTCACTGGAGGAGTCTCCCCATGCATCAAGAGATTGCTTTACAACATTATCATCGACATTCTTTCTCTTGAAGCGTTTATCAGGAATCAGGTTCCTCTTGGCTGCTTTGTCTGAGTTGTGCTTGAATTGATCTTGATTTAGGAGAGGACAGTCCTTGATGAAGTGTCATGGGTTTCCACATTTATGACAGGGGTCATAATTTTTTGGCTTGCTATAACTTCCCCTTTTTGGAATGCCTCCATTCGTGCGAACCATTTTCTGGAATCTTCTTGTCAAGTATGCCATATCACCATCTTCACCACTTGATTCATTGTTGTCTGTCTTGAGGACTAGGTTATTCACTCTTTTGGTCTCTCTTCTTTCATTGTGCTTCTTCTTCTTCATTTCATAAGTTTTCAAGTTTCCAACAAATTCATCTATAGTTAGCATCTGCAAGTCCTTCGCCTCTGTAATTGCATTCACTTTGCTTTCCCAAGAACTGGGCAGTACACTGAGGATTTTCCTGACAAGCTTGTTTCTTGGAATAATTTCACTAAGAGATTGAAGCGCATTAATGATGGAGGTGAAGCGAGTATGCATATCTTGGATGGATTCATCATCTTTCATCCTGAAGAGCTTGTATTCAGTTATGAGCATGTCGATCTTGGATTGCTTAACCTGTGTTGTTCCTTCGTGAGATGTTTGAAGAGCCTCCAAGATTTCTTTTGCTGATTGGCATGCTGATATACTCTTATATTCATCAGGAACAATGCCACAAACAAGAATTTTCTTTGCACAAAAATTCTTTTCTATTGCCTTTCGATCGGCGTCATTGAAATCCTTCCTTGTCTTCGGAATGGCTACAGCTGGGTCGCCAAGATTCTTGGTAGGAACAAAGGTTCAATAATGGATAACATCCCATAGCTCTAATCTCCAGCCATGGTGAAGTCATGCATCCTATTCTTCCACCATCCATAGTACTGGCAATTAAACCTTGGTGGCATGTAGGTAGACTGACCTTCTTCAAAGTTTGGTGGAGCATCCATGAGGATCCTTTCTAGGTGTTAGCCTGGTAGAAAGAACATGCTCTGATACAATTCGATAGAATTCGAGGGTCCACCAGACTATATAAAGAACCAGGTACTCTATTAGTTTCCACAAATTACACACACACAGCAGAATGTAAATGACATTGAGAGTTTTAAGCTCAATGGGATCAAAAACCACGACCTACCCGTGTAGGATTTAACCTTCACTACTGAGAAAAACGTTTAGATTACAACCTATTGTAACCTAGGGATTAACTCCTTAATCCCTCACTAACTTGTAACACACCTATTACAAGCCACTTTGTAATACCTCTATTACAAAGACTTTACAACTTGACTAACTCTAGCCAAGACGCAAACACAGGGGTTTATGATTTACAAGAGTTTCCTACACAATGATTCTAAGTAAGCTAAGTAGGAATTACAAGTAAGAACATTAACAAAGTTACAACTCAACTAAGGACATTCAATCACTTGATATGGGGAACTGGTCCGTAACAATGTTGTTCTTTTTTCTTGATGCACTTGAGAATTTTTGACTAGAAGATCAATCACTATTGGAGTGCTTGAGTAAATTCTCTAAGTGTTCAAGTGATGTTTTTTCATTTTTTTTAATGTTAATATAACATTGATGACATCACTTGAATGATGTAAGCAACTTGGGTACAAGGTCCTTCCCAATGGAGGTTACTGTTGCACTGTGTTGTACTGTTGCGTATGCAGTCAGTCACTTTTCAGTTGTTGGAGAGTTGACTTGGTACAATCACTAGGGGAACTGAAGTCCATATGTTCCCCTTCTTGATTCTTTAACTTCTTAAATATTGACGAACATCTCCAGCTTAGGTCTTGTTATTTCCATGCGCTTGAGGATGTGAACCAGATTTTTCTAAAATTGCTGCTCCTTTGTGCAAGTTGCTAGAAAAAGATGTCCAGTTCAATTTTGATCACCCTACCTGAAGGAATTTGAGGAGCTCAAAAAGAAATTGGTAGTTTCCCCCACAATTGTTGCACCTGATTGGTCAGTACCATTTGAACTTATGTGTGATGCAAGTGACCATGCAATTGGGGCAGTGCTAGACCAAAGGAAAGACAAAGTGTTTTATTCCATCTACTATGCGAGTAAGACCCTTGATGATTCACAGCAGAATTACACCACCACTGAGAAGGAGTTGTTAGCTGTGGTGTGGGCCTTTGAAAAATTTCGGGCATACTTGGTGGGAACAAAAGTTATAGTCCACACAGATCACGCAGCAATCGGGTCTTTATTTACAAAGAAATAATTTAAAGCTATATTGATACGCTGGGTTTTAGTGTTGCAGGAATTTGATGTGGAGATAAGAAACCGAAAGGGCATTGATAACCAAGTAGCTGACCATCTGTCCAGACTAGAAAATCATGATCATGTGGAGGAGGGTGGAGATATTAAAGAAGTTTTTCCTGATGAGAAACTTTTTGCTATAACCCAAGACCCTCCTCCGTGGTATGCTGATTATGTGAATTATCTGGTGAGTGGGGTACTTCCTTCGGAAATAGAATCTGAAGCAAGAAAGAGGTTCTTACGTGATGTGAAGTTTTACTACTGGGATGAGCCCCACCTGTACAAAGAATGTGATGATCAGTTAATGAGGAAATGTATTCCTGATAAAGAAGTGGAACTTGTGATGTATGATTGTCATGCATCACCATATGGGGTCCATCATGGTGGCGTTAGAACAACGACGAAAGTGCTACAATCTGGTTTGTTTTGGCCAATGATATTCAAAGATGCCCACGCATTTGTTAAAAAGTGTGACCAGTGTCAGAGAACATGAACGATAACAAGGAGCACTAGATGCCTTTGAATAATATCTTGGAGGTAGATATTTTTGATGTATGGGGAATAGACTTTATGGGTCCATTCCCATCACCCATGGGAAATAAGTACATTTTGCTGGCAGTTGACTACGTGTCAAAATGGGTGGAGGCAATTGCATTGCCGACAAATGATGCCATGGTTGTCGCTGCGTTTGTGAAGAAGAATATATTCTCCAGATTTGGTACTCTACGTGCCTTCATTAGTGATGAAGGAACCCATTTTTGCAATCGGTTGTTGAATAACCTTTTAGCTAAATATGGGGTCCATCATCGAGTTGCAACAGCATATCACCCTCAAACAAGTGGACAAGTAGAGGTATCCAACAGAGAAATTAAGCAAATATTAGAGAAAACAGTGAGTGTGAACATAAAAGATTGGGCTGCTAAGTTAGATGATGCCTTATGGGCATACAGAACACCGTACAAAACACCAATTGGGGCATCACCGTACAAGATGGTCTATGGGAAGGCATTTCACTTGCCCGTAGAGCTTGAACATAAGGCATATTGGGCCATCAAGAAGCTAAACATGACTTGAAGCCGCGGGTGAGAAAAAATTGTTGCAGTTGGATGAATTGGATGAGTTCAGGTTGCACTCATACGAAAATGCCAAACTTTACAAGGAAAAGACTAAGAGATGGCATGAAAAACATATAAATCCGCGTCATTTTGAGCCAATCCAACAGGTATTATTATTCAATTCTAGGCTGAGACTGTTTCCTGGAAAGCTGAAATCGAGATGGTCAGGCCCGTTTGAGATAGTGAGAGTTACCTCATATGGTGCACTTGAGTTGCGAGCTATACATGGTGAAAGAAAATTTTTAGTGAATGGACATAGAGTCAAACACTATTGGGGTGGTACCATAAATCGTGAGAAGACCAAGGTCGTGCTCGCTGATTAGTGAGGCGAGATTCTGCGTCATGCCGCGACGTTAAATCAGGCACTTGTTGGGAGGCAACCCATCCTGTATATCTATTATGTTTTGAATTTTTTTTAGTGTCAAGTTTTGTGTTGTTTTTATTTTGCAAAGTAGGGGAAGTCCGAGTACCCAAAGTTGAAGCTGAAGGGCATGTTTGAGCTTAAGTGTGGGGTCATCCCGACTCTAAAGATTGAGAATCATGTCCGAGCTAGACCCGAGAGGGTCTCAGGGAGTATTTCTCACCCTTGTTTTAATATTTTTCTTTGTGATCATGCATCGAGGACTATGCATAACATAAGTGTGGGGTGGGAAAACTACTTTCTGAGGTGTAATTGTATAAAATTATTGTGTTTTAGAAAAATCTCGGATTTTTCCCAACGATGGATATGTTGGACAATTTTCTTGAGGGATAAAGGCCGATTTAAGAATACCAAAAAGATTTTTTATTTTTTTTGTAGGATAGTTAGGTAGTATCCCTTGGTTTTTCTTTTGACAACGGTTCTTTCCAATGGTGTAACTTGAACCGGGCACTTTAAATTATTTTTGTTTTTTATAGTAGTTAGGAAGGAACTGAGTTACTCTTAGAAATACCATATGACATGTTTGATGCCGGCATATCAGGTTATGACATACATGCTGCTTTCCGTTATATTTGGTTTGACATGTGATGCCTGAGTAAAAATTAATAGCTTATTTTGTGATGCCTTAGCTCAGTTGCTTGACTTGTATGCTACATAGTGTAATATTGCTTAATTCTCTCAATTTTGTGTGCTTGCTTGACTTGAGAGTTGAATAAAACCATTGTGATTTATTCATGTGCAATGTGTGAGTGAGGTTTAGTGATTTTCTATGCTATCCTGTGTAGTCTAGAACTTGCCTCGTGTGTTAATCGAAGTGAAATTGTAGGTTATTCTAGTCTAGGAGATGACGTAGGAATTTTCTTGCTTGATCATTGATGTGTTTGTCACATAAGAATTACATTTTCCATTGCTAGCCCCTTTGAGCCTTTAGACCTTTTCTTTGATAACCAGATTACAAGTCGTACCCCTATTTTGTTCTTAAATTGAGATTTTTGCACCTTTTCCTCCTAAGTCACTTAGTCTCTAAAAGAATTAAGGTGAGATAGTGGGGATTAACTATTGAGTGGGGCCATGGAAAGGCCTTTTAGTGCACTAAAAATTGTATTCAAAAGTCACTAGCCATTGAATCTTCATGTATGGAGTGTGTATAGGAAAGAAGGAAAAAATGATAGTAAAAGTATGTACAAAAAGGTACACACCTCAAAATTTTATTAATTTTTGCTGGTGAAAATATAGAAATGCTTAATTAAAAAAGGGATATGTTGAATATGAATTGTGGCAAGGGAATTGGTTGAGAAGAATATGTGTTGATTTGTGAAGTTAGTGTATTAAAGTGCTTAGGAGGGTTAGTCATTATTCCTAAATATATCCTACTTGTCCCTTAGCCTACATTACAACCTTAAAAGTCCTAATTGATCCTATATTTGAATAACTTGAATTAGTGGAGATCTACACTACGGGCAAGCTTATGGTACGACCACGAGGCGCATATGAATTCTTTGTGAGAGTGAGTGAATTTGTTCAATTGTGTGATGTCCTTAATTAATGTTCAAAAGCATATTTGAATGTGTGGACTAGTTATTCTTTTGTTTGTGGTGAGGGCACATGATCTCATGAATCATTGGTAATGTTGTAAACTTTCTTGTTGGGTAAGTGCGTAAATTGAGAGGGCTCAGTGGTTGCAATTTGACTCTTGAGGTCTGGTGGTTGCAAATAGGTTATTGGTATGATTGATTACATTTTTATACTTGGGCGTGTTTAAAGAAGGGAAAGAATGAGAAATTTTGTATCTTCATACTTGATTGCGGGTATCGATCATAGTTAAGGGGTAAGGTGTGTGATTGAAGAGTAAAATACTCCTTGATAATGAACTTGGTACGTGTTGAAGGGTTGTAGATTGTCCCATTGCTCGAGGACGAGAAAATGTTAAGTGTGGGGTGTTGATGTGTGGCTATAATTCATGGTTTAAAGCATTATGTGCCTTACATTTTATGTGCGTTAGTGATAAAAATACACGTTGTATGTGCATAATGGAGTCTTTTTCATGTGTAGGTGAATTGGAGATGGAAGCCGAGCTAAATGGATGCATAAACGTCAAAAATACGCTCAAGAGTCAAAAAGGAGTGAGCCTGGATATAGTTGGGCGTTTGAGCTGTAAAGCCTGGTCATACCAGGCTTTAGCCGGGCGTTTGGGCTAGAAAGCCTGGTGAGACCAGGCGTTTGGGTGGCGTTTGACCTATAACGCCAGACCTGGCCAGGAGTTAGCCAGGCATTTGGCCTGTAACGCCTGGTCCCTGATCCGGCCCAGTCCGAGTTTTGAAGATTTTAAGTGTTTCCCGATTTGACTAGAAGTATCCTACACGTTAAGGTTTATCCCAAAACATATAAATAGACCCAAAAACACAAATTTGAGGGGATATGCCACTTTAGAGAGAAGATAAACACGGGATCATTAGGAAGCGAAGGATTATCAGTTTTCTTCATCTTTTTATAGTATTTACAATTACTTTAACACTTATGCTATTGTTTGATTTTAGCATAAGTGCCTAAACACCCATTGTTCTAGGGTTGTGTTTTAGCCATAAATATTGTTATTTGACATTAATTTAACTTTGATTATAGTTCACTCAGTATATGGTTGTTTCTTGAATTCTGTGTTTAATTGCTTAATTGCCTGGCCAGCAATTTGGTTCTACATACTATCTATGTTATGCTTGGGAAAGCCGTATATAGATTAGAGAAGAATTGAAGAGAGCGCGATCTTAACCCTTCAGGGGAACGGATTTGTGGTTAGGATAGGAATATACCTAGTCATCGTGCTTAATGAAACATCGTAATCTTAGTGCATTCTAATAGATTAATTTCATTAGAATGTAGGCGTTAATCTATTGAGAATAGGCGAGTAGTGCTTCGGGAGAAGGCTATGAGAGCGTTTATCGATTAATTAGCAACCATTAGTGAATTATATGAAGGGGAGAGTTAGTTAGAATGCAATACGAGTGGTGCATTGATCAAAACCCTGGAATATTTGCCTCTACTGAATACAAAACAATACTTTCGTACTTGATAATTAGTTATTCCATAGATTCGTAGTATAAATTAGTTACATTGCTGGATTTTATTTTGGCTTGATTAAATAACAATTAGAGTAATTTAGCAAGTAGTTTACGCAAGTCCCTATGGGTTCGACATTCGATTTAACATTATATTACTTGCTACGACCACGTATACTTGCGTGTGCGTTTGGGACCAACAAGTTTTTGGCACCATTGCCGTGGACTTGAATATAGACTACTTTCTAGTACTTGCTTTAATTGTTTATTTCATTGAGTCTAACGTCACATGATTTTTGCTCTAATCTCACGAACTTCGATTGAATGCGTAGGGTCAGAAGCCAGGACAGACCTGACAGCTTTGACCCCGAACCTGAGAAAACATTTCATAGGAGGTTGCGAGAAGCAAGAGATATAGACAATATTCAGGACCTCATCCAACTTCCTGTGAACATGGCAGAGGAACAACACATGGCTGTTCAGGAGGTGGCAATACCCAGTATTGGTAATGTTACCTCAATCATCGTGAAGCCCAGAATCACTGGGCACTTTTAGCTAAAATAGAGCATGATCCAACTACTTCATGCAAACGGGCAGTTTATGGGTCTTCCACACGAGGATCCACAGCAGCACATTCTGAACTTCTTGGAGATTAGTGATACTTATATCACTAATGGGGTCACGCCAGATTATGTGAGGCTCACACTTTTCCCATTCTCTCTATTGGGCGATGCAAAGCGATGGGTGAAGGCAGAACCAGCTAATTCCATTACAACATGGAACGATTTGGCGAGAAAATTTCTGGCAAGGTTCTTCCCTTTGGGAAAGACTGCAAAGATCAGGAGTAAGATAGTCTCCTTTAAACAGAAAATGGGTGAATCATTATATTCAGCATGGGAAAGTTTCAAGGGGATACTCATAGATTGCCCTCATCACAATCAGACAAACGAGGTATTAGTTCACACTTTCATTGAAGGGAAACATCCGCAAACAAAAATTATGGTAGATGCAGTAGCCGAAGGTCAGGTGTTGGAGAAGAATTATGATGAAATATTTGCATTACTGAATAAATTCTTCAAAAGCAATCCAGACTGGCAAGGTGAGATGGGGAGAAATGTGGTTCAACAGTCACCAGGGGTTCTTGAAGAAGATGTGGTCTCAGCATTGTCAGCTCAGATTTCCACATTGACTAACAAAGTAAATCAGATGAACCAAATCATTAACAAGCAACAATCTCACCAGTGCAAAAGGCCCAACCAGTGCAACAGATTCAGGTATTTTGTGAAGTCAGTGGAGAGGATCATTCGAGTAATTTATGCCCAGTTAATCCAGAGTATGTCTGCTTTGTGGGTAACGCAAATAGGGGACAAGAAAATCAATATGAAAACACATATAACCCCAACTGGAGAAACCACCCAAACTTCTCTTGGGGAGGAAATGAAAGCACTCAGAATCACTACAGGCATCCAGCACATCAACAGCAGTACAAACCACCTCAGGCTGAACCATCAGAAAGCCTTGAGGAGATTATGAAGAGAATGATGAATGACCAACTTTCTTTCAATCAGAAAATAATGGTTGATCACCAAGCCCTGCTTACCGCAGTGAGTACAAAGCCAATTATCGGGTACAGTAACATACTTTCTATGAGGGTTGTAGGGAGTCTTCTCCCTTTGAAACCCAATTCCCTGCAGGTTCCCCCCATTATTAATTTACATGGCAGTGATGGCATCAGAGGACCAGGTCCATTTGAGTGACTTTTCAAGATCACTCTTGACTCTGCCTAGTTCTTCCTGAAGTTGTTTGTACTTTTCAAGTTCAACATACAATCTAGACTTCATTGTATTTATCTCATATTCAATCCTAAGATTTGTTTCAGTAGTGACTTCCTTACCTTTGTGAGAAGTCTCATGCCTCCCTATACTTTTAGTGCCTTAATTGTGTCACTCAGATCCACTACTACAACTAGCAGATCATCTCTCTCAAGTTCAGCATCAGCAGCTCTTTTGGTTAAGTCATCTTTCTCCTTTTCCACACTCCCAATGGTTTCCTTCAAATCAACTACCATTACTACTAAGTCATCTCTATCAAGTTCTAGGCTGGCAACTTTTTCAATTAAGACTTCTTTCTCTTTCTTATCACACTCAATTGTTTCCTTTAAATCAACCACAACAACTACTAGATCATATCTTTCATGTTCTACATTTGTAATTTTTTTAATTAAGGCATCATTTTCTTCTTTCAAACTCTCAATAGTTTCTTTCAAGTCTACCACCACTACAACCAGGTCATCTCTAGATTGTTCTGCTTCTCCTAATTCCACAACTAGAACATTTTTATCATTAATAAGACTGTGATATGCATCTATTAAAACATTTGCCAAACACATTAGTTTCTTAGGAGAATAAGATTTCAGATTTCTATGAACATCCAAAAAATTTACCTCATCATCGTCATCTTCATCATCAGACTGAGCCATTAAAGAAAAGATTAAGTCGTACTCAGTTTATTCACTTTCAACTGCCATCATTGAACTATCACCATGATCATTTTCTTCTTCAGATTCACTAGAGGAGTCTCCCCATGCAGCAAGAGATTTCTTTACAACATTATCAGCGACATTCTTTCTCTTAAAGCGTTTATCACGAATCGGGTTCCTCTTGGCTGCTTTGTCTGAGTTGTGCTTGAATTGATCTTGTTTTAGGAGAGGACGGTCCTTGATGAAGTGTCTTGGCTTTCCACATTTATGACATGGGTCATAATTTTTTGGCTTGCTAGAACTTCCCCTTTTTAGAATGCCTCCATTCGTGCGAACCATTTCTGTAATCTTCTTGTCAAGTATGCCATATCACCATCTTCACCACTTGAGTCATTGTTGTCTGTCTTGAGGACTAGGTTCTTCTCTCTTTTGGTCTCTCTTCTTTCATTGTCCTTCTTCTTCTTCATTCCATAAGTTTTCAAGTTTGCAACAAATTCATCTATAGTTAGCATCTGCAAGTCCTTCGCCTCTGTAATTGCATTCACTTTGTTTTCCCAAGAACTCGGCAGTACACTGAGGATTTTCGGGACAAGCTTGTTTCTTGGAATAATTTCACCAAGAGAGTGAAGCTCATTAATGATGGAGGTGAAGCGAGTATGCATATCTTGGATGGATGAAGCATCTTTCATCCTGAAGAGCTCGTATTCAGTTGTGAGCATGTCGATCTTGGATTGCTTAACCTATGTTGTTTCTTCGTGAGCTGTTTGAAGAGCCTCCCAGATTTCTTTTGCTGATTGGCACGCTGATATTCTGTTATATTCATCAGGAACAATGCCACAAATAAGAATTTTTTGCCTTTCGATCAGTGTCATTGAAATCCTTCCTTGTCTTCGGAATGGCTACAGGTAGGTCGCCAAGATTCTTGGTAGGAACAAAGGTTCCATCATGGATAACATCCCATAGATCTGAATATTCAACCATGATGAAGTCATGCATCCTATTCTTCCACCATCCATAGTACTGGCCATTAAACCTTGGTGGCATGTAGGTAGACTGACCTTCTTCAAATTTTGGTGGAGTATCCATGAGGATCCTTTCTAGGTGTTAGCCTGGTAGAAAGAACATGCTCTGATACCAATCGATAGAATTCGAGGGTCCACCAGACTATATAGAGAACCAGTTTCTCTATTAGTTTCCACAAATTACACACACAGAGCAGAATGTAAATGACACTGAGAGTTTTACGTGGAAAATTCCCAGCTCAACGGGATCAAAAACCACGACCTACCCGTATAGGATTTAATCTTCACTACTGAGCAAAACATTTAGATTACAACCTATTGTAACCTAGGGATTAACTCCTTAATCCCTCACTAACTTGTAACACAAATATTACAAGCCACTTTGTAATACCTCTATTACAAAGACTTTACAACTTGACTAACTCTAGCCAAGACGCAAACACGGGGGTTTATGATTTACAAGAGTTTCCTACACAATGCTTCTAAGTAATCTAAGTAGGAATTACAAGTAATAACATTAACAAAGTTACAACTCAACTAAGGACATACAATCACTTGATATGGGGAATTGGTCCGTAACAATGTTGTTCTTTTTTCTTGATGCACTTGAGAATTTTTTACTAGAAGATCAATCACTGTTGGAGTGCTTGAGTAAATTCTCTAAGTGTTCAAGTGATGTTTTGTCATTGTTTTAATGTTAATATAACATTGATGACATCACTTGAATGATGTAAGCAACTTGGGTACAAGGTCCTTCCCAATGGAGGTTACTATTGCACTGTGTTGTACTGTTACGTATGCAGTCAGTCACTTTCCAGTTGTTGGAGAGTTGACTTGGTACAATCACTAGGGGAACTGAAGTCCATATGTTCCCCTTGATGATTCTTTAACTTCTTAAATACTGACGACCATCTCCAGCTTAGGTCTGGTTATTTCCATGCGCTTGAGGATGTGAACCAGATGTGGATCAGGCTCCTTATTTGGTTCTTGACATTAAGTTTGTTAGATCATCAAAACATGAAACAAAGGTACTTATAACCTATCATACCTTCTCTGTTGTGCGAGTGGAAGGAGTCTGAACACCTCCCCTGGCCTGAGAAGTGGTTCCTGCAACCAGAACAGAGACCGCCTGAGCAAGACTGGTGCATATGGTCAGGATCTCAGCTAAGGACTCCTGAAGGCTTGGAATCACAATGGGAACAGGTGGTGCCTGAGATGGTCCCACATGCTCATCCACAACTTGAGCCTGCTCTTGAACTGGGGCAACTGGTGGATCTGCAGGTGCTGCCCTAGCTGTTGTGCGAGCTGCACCTCTGCCCCTCCTGCGGCCTCTATCGCGACATCGGCCTCCCACGGCCCTGACTGGTGGTACTAGTAGTTGTCCATCCTTCCCCGTAGTACGTGTCCTCACCATCTCTAAGAGAATAGAACAACAAAAATTAAATTACAAGAATCAAACGATTCACACTACAAGAATTCAAGAATGTGAAATTTCCTAAGGGTTTGGCAACCTCTTGAAGATAAGTACAGATGTCTCCGTACCGATCCGCAAGACTCTACTAAACCTGCTCATGACTTGTGAGACCTATGTAACCTAGGCTCTAATACCAACTTGTGACGAGCCAAACTATAACATATCATGATGGCGTCTATCGATGCTACTAGGCAAGCCGATTTTCAAAATACTTCAAATGTTTCACAAAATATAAACCAAAAGCTTTTATATGACATATTTTTCATAGAAACAGGAGTTAAACTCAAAAATACAACGCGGAAAGATATCCCCAAACATCAGGGTGTCACCAAGTGATGAGCATCTAAGCAACTAGTCTAAGAAACAGTGTCTACAAGAGTTTGTCAGAAAATGCCAATACAAAAAAGAAAGATAACAAGGAAGGAAAGACAAGGACTGCGAACGCCGGCAGCTACCTTGTGAATCTCCGATACTCAACCACGTACGAGATCAACATCCTCCATGACCGGAAACACCTGAATCTACACATGAAGTGCAGGGTGTAGCATGAGTACAACCAACTCAGTAAGTAACAAAAATAAATAAGGAACTGAGAAGTAGTGACGAGCTGTACAACTACAGTTCATTTGAGTAATTTCAGCAATAAAAGTAGACATGATTCAATTTCGGCAATTTAAGTCAAGTCTGTTGCACATTTACTAAGTTCAGGTAAACCATATACAATATTGTCCTAAAGTTCAGAACAATGACATAATTAAGCTAAGTGCAGCAATAAAGGAAAATAAATGCAACCTCTCAGGGTAACAACCACTCAAGCTCTCAATAGCTCAACACTCGGCTCTCAGCCCTCATTACTCACAATCAATACGTACATGCGCTCACTTGGGGTGTACAGACT
Organism: Nicotiana knightiana; assembly: GCA_005239525.1. Classification (NCBI taxonomy): domain Eukaryota; kingdom Viridiplantae; phylum Streptophyta; class Magnoliopsida; order Solanales; family Solanaceae; genus Nicotiana; species Nicotiana knightiana. The sequence goes on along the minus strand of ML383588.1, from coordinate 16,308 downwards.
CCGGAGGGGATCCTTCGGCCCAAGCGTTATATCGCTGCGGCTGTTTAACCAAAGAATTAGATTCTCTGCCAAATCTATTTTAAGAAGAACACGGGTGTCTGATAACCAAAAAATGCTAATAATTGTAAGTAAATTCGTAAATAGAAAGCAGAAAGATGCGTAAAAAGTAAGTATATTTCAATAGTGGTTCGAACATGTCCTTACAAGTTATATTTTACTCCCTTTTATAGGGAATTTCTTAATATAACGTCTACTCTTTTTAGTGATTGAGCATTAATGGCTAATAATGGCATTAATGTAACGTTACAATGATTAATCGTAACTGTTGCGTGAATATTATATAACGTTTTGGCTCATTAATTGAAGATCCCCAAAATATTCCCTTTATTCCGTCTTGATTCATTATGACCGTGTCTCTTCGCCTTCTCAATTAGGTTGAGATTCCCGTATATGATTACCCCGTGGGTGTTACGCCCCGCAATATTACGTCAATGTTATGCCCTGCAGTATTGTATTACGATGATGTTATGCCTTCAAGTATTACATTACGGTGATATTACGCTTCCGCAGTGTTAAGTTGCGACGATGTTGCATCCTATAGTATTGTACGTTGAATTTTTTGTAAGGTAATTGACATCAGTCCAAGGAAAAGATTATTCGGAAATTATATGGATTATGCTATTTCAAGCAAGTAATGAGTAAATTAGTGACGGTGAAAGGGGAAGAAAGTCAAAGAAAAGTAATTTTCGTTCAAGTTTGGCATGTTGGAATAAAATACGGGCCGAGCTATAATACCCAGTATTTATGGAATAAAACCATACAAGGTACCACATGGCCATGATAGTAGGGTATATAAAATGTATTAAAAGTGAGTATCATTTTATGTAATTTGAGATAATTCTTAATTATGAGGGTAATTGATTAATTATTGGTTAATAGGAAATTAACCATTTAATTAAGAAATGTTAGGATGAGACCAACACTCCCCACGTGGCAGCACCCCCAATCCCCATGTATGACTTTTAAGTTAAATAGATATGTGGCAAACTAGTCTACATTCTTGAAAATACAAAATCTTCCACCAACACCATTTCAATGGTCCTTAATAAGAAACTAACCAAATTTCGTAGGCAAAAATCCACATATCAGTCAAAAAAATATCCCAAAATCTTGGTCCTTTAATCTCTTTAAAATTAAGAAACCAAATTGTAATCATGGGATCTTCACCACAATCAGCAGTTGAAATTCTTAAAGCTCATGATAAAGAACTCTCAGCACGTTATGCACCAAAAGCTATACACATTAAAGAAACTGATCTTAAGAAATATTCACTTCTTTGGTCTACTAAGTGTAATAGTCATTGGAAATCAATTAGAGTATTGTGGAGGACTGATCCAATAAAGCTACGAAATTATTTGCTTACAAAAGGGAAAAAGGGGTTCTTGATATGGTTGATTTCTTGGTAATTAAAAAAGGTAAAGTTGTAAAAATTGGAGATTTAGCACAACTAGCACGTGAGATTTTGCGATTTTGAGGGAGTACGGTGCAACCTTTTTCAAGAATATCATACGGATTTTTCTCTACTACTCCAGGTACGTTAAGGTTATCCCTTCTTTCTTTTGGCATCGTCCAAATTATACTGAAGAAATGAGCAAATACACAGTTTCTATAAATTACTCTATTCATAGAAATAGTAGGGGTGTCTATATTCTTGATTCCCCATGAGAATTATTATTATTTTCTGTTCATGGATCTCAGAATAATACGCAGTTGGAAAAGTTTATCCGGAAGGAATATTGATATTATTACGTACTTTTCATGCATTTCATACATGTGCATTGACCCATGACCAGGTGGCGTTATATACGCGTATATATGTAAATATATGTATATGGGATATGGGAAAAGGTTACGGCGTTATATACGCACCACCACCTGATCAACTGGTATACGATAATGATTTTGCCCACAGTGGCCGATATGATATGATGGGATGCCCTCAGAGGCTGATGATGTTATGAAACATATACCTATGCACGATATGACATTCATACGCATATTCATGATTCTAAAAGTGATTTATTATTTATAGAATTATCCATACATATAGGTTGAGTCAATTACTCTATTTTTTCCATGTCTCTTATGTACATTATGTGCCTTGCATACTCGGTACATTATTCGTACTGACGTCCTTTTTTCCTGGGGATGTTGCGTTTCATGCCCGCAGGTCCCGATAGACAGGTCGAGAGCCCTCCAAGTAGGCTATCAGCTCAGTGGAAGATGTTGATGCGCTCCATTTGCTTCGGAGTCTCTTGTTTGGTTAGTATGATTTAGACGGGTATTGTTTGGTATGGCGGGACTCTATCCAGACCTTTATGACATTTATGTACTCTTAGAGGCTTGTAGACATATGTCGTATACGTGAAAGATTGTACGGCCTTGTCGGCCTATGTTTTGAGTTTGTAAATGATTATGTTGGCATATTAGGCATGTATGTCACGTGTATATGATAATGTAATAAGAAAGATATGTTATGTTGGTACTCGATCGAGTAAGGTATCGGGTGCCCGTCATGGCCCATCTGTTTGGATCGCGAAAAAAGTGGTATCAGAGCAGTTCTGTCCTAGGGAGTCTACAAGCCATGTCTAGTAGAGTCTTGTTTATGGGTGTATCGTGCACCACACTTATAAGTAGGAGGCTATAGGGCATTTAGGATTGTCACTCTTTCTTCTTACTCTAGATCGTATGGTAGAGCTCACTTATAAGAATTCAAATTTCGAAATTCTATTCTATTCGTAATAAGATGATACCTATATCTGGAAAGAAGGTTGGAAACAGAGATAGTTGAGAAAAAGCTGAGTCAGAGGAATTGAATTTTTGTATGATGCCTACGATAAGTAAATGTGAGGTTTTTAGCAGATCATGGGTGTACTGAAAGGTGTAAGCTTCCTGATAAGAAGCCTTAAAGAAAGAACGTCTATCCATATTTATGGTGAAGGAAAATGAGAGATTAAGAAGGTAAGTACAAGTTTTTGTAAGTAAAAGGAGCAAGGTGAAAAAGGGTACGAGGTACCCAATTAATGAAGTTTAACCGCGTTTATAATTGAGGCAGAGAAACATAAGCTTTTTGAGTTATATTCAATAGTAATAGAAGTATATGTAATTGGTTGCACCCATTCCAGATATGCCCTATGGGGGTTAACAGAAGTAGTATAAGAAGATATAATGGATGAATTATTTGCGTCAGTTGACATTTCCGAAGGATATTGCAAATGTTCTAATAGATCTCTTTATGAGACACCCAGATGGTACACTCTAAAATAGTGCAGCCAGATATAAGTACTACAAAGACATGCACTATAGGCCTTGAGGGGATATATACTACCTTAGTGTGGCTCGCGTCCCTAGTAAAGCAAGAATGTTAAGCAACTTGAAGAGCCACTGGATGGAGCAAAGGGAAGCTGAAAGCAAAAGAATGTCTTGTTCGAGTTTTCAAAATAAAGTGGTAAGCATAAATGTTAGCAGGAAATAAGAAAAGAGTTAATGATGCATTATGAGTATGATATGATACGTGGATGACAACGGTAGATCAAAAAGATGACAGTATTACAGAATCTATAGTCAAGTAAAGGAAAAGACAAGAGGTGATAGGCTTTGAGACAACAAAAGAGTATAGTCCATAAAGTCATATCCTCATTTCAAGAAACAAGTTCGTGACTCCAGTGCGACTACCTGAAGGAAAAGTTAAAACCCCTGAATAATAGAAACCAATATGGATTGGTGAACAAGATAAACTAAACATAAATTAGGGACTGGGTGATTTGATAATAGTCGGCCTCATGAGAATTTCAGATTTCGTTCCAGCGGTAGTAGAATGGACAATAGAAGAAGATTCAGGAGAAAATCAGAGAATGGTCATTCTGGAAGACGCTTCCCTAAATAAAGTAATGTAAGAAAAGTTAAGCTTAAGGGACTGCAGGTACCAGTTACATTAAGTGTCACCCTCGCGAGTAGGGAATTTTGTTATCCTTGATACAAAAGGATTCTCGCAAGGCAAGAAAGGGTCATTAGTGATGTGAAAGGACGCCAAATATGAATAGGAAAAACATCTATAGGCAGGTCGTCATAACTTCAAGTCTTAGTACACCCCTAAAGGGGGGAATATGGAATAATGTGGCATTAAGTCAGAACTAAGTGGTTCTAGTGACTATGGGATGGTAAAGGAAGAATGCAGTATATGAAAGATGAATGAGATGGCACTTATCCAAATCTTTCAGATACGCTACGATTCAAGAATATTGTGCAAGCACGATGTCAAGGAGAGGAAGTAAAGGTTCCTACCCGAGATGTTATTAATAAATAAGGAGCCAGTGCGAGACATAAGTTAAGACGAAGGAAATAACCTAAGAAAGATTACGAGGAATATTGATATGAGAATGGGCCAATGAGTAGTTAGTCATTGGTCAGGAAGATCCCAATTATGGCTAAACAAGAGGTTACAGACGAGTCATCAGATCGTGTAAGATAAACATAGTAGAACCCAACATAGAGATTCAACCTCGAAGAATATCATTATAATACTCAAAGATATATATTCAAACAAGAGTCGGGGTAGTTAAAGATACCGTATGAGTGTTACGGGGATAAAAGAAAGTGCCACTAGGAAGATAGTCAAAATATCATTTTAGAAGCAACCATACAAGCACAAGGGCATGGAAATAAGCAACTACGGATGATTATAGGCAAGTAAGGACATCAAAAAGGTCTGTAATAAGCCCACAGCTTTACGAGAGTTAAGGGTTCTCCCTAAGTACTACAATGAAAGACTAGCTGGGGAAATAAGGAAGAAGGCTACAACCTAAGCACAACGACCTAAAAAAGAAAGGGTCGTGCAACAATTGTCTCACAACAACATTGTAAGAACTCCAAAGAAAAGTGGCCCCTACTGTGGTTAATGAACGGGAAGAAAAAAAATTAAAAGTAAAAATTCGAAGGTCATATGAGTTGCATGAAAACTATATCATGCGTGGGTACCAAGATAAGCTAAGTATGGATGCAACAAGGGGGCAGAAAGACCAGGAAAGAAAATAGCTTATGTTGCAAGAAAGATAAAATGTAGCAAAAGAAATTATTCGATCAATGATCCTGAGTTGGTTACGTTATGAACTCACTTAAGGGTTCGGAGTTTTATACATGCAGCATATACATCCATAGAAGATTTTGGTATACGTCAAATAAAAGAATGAGCCCAGGTCATAAACGAAGGATTAAATTATTAAAGGGTTGTATCATGCATATTTCTCAAGCCCATGAAAGGCTATTAAGGTTGAACAAAAAGGAGAGGAAACTGAAGAGTTACATCAACTAAGTAATCAGGATTCTGATTATTGGATCCAGAAAATTAGAAACATCGTGATTGATAACATTGCAAGATCTCCCTTAAAATCAGTGGTACGAGAGAGATAGTACAACAACCATAGTCTATAACGGCTCTGTGATAAAGCTAGTAATAAGAAGTCAATATGAATCTTCCACCAGGTTGTAGTATTATAATAGAGCTTCATTTGTGGTGTGAATCATACCTACGTGGAAGGGAGGTTATGAAAAAAAAAAAGATATGATACGAGATTTTAAGTAAGGTAAAGGTGAACAATGTACGAGATACTCAAATGCAGAAAGCTGTGAATAGTCCATACCTCGGATAGAAGGCTAGAAGTGCTGGGATTCAATATCCAAGAATGATAGCGGCATAGTCAGTGTCATATCCATAGCCTATGGTTTCTAGGTATCGAGGAGGCTAATTAAGACAGTAAATAAGCGTTAGAGACGATGTGATGTCTCGTTTGATGTCCCAGAATGACATAAGGAAATCTGTGATGCAAGAAAGTTGAAAGGTTACAAAGAATATAAATAGAGTTGTGTAGGTCGCAAGCCATTGTATGGTGAAGCGACAAGGTTCTAGAAGAAAAGAGTAAGGATAAAAAAAAAAGGCGAGTGATAAGGTAACGAAAATGGATAAGTCCTCAGGATTAAGCCTATGAAAACAAGAAGAGCAGATGGTTTCTCTAAATTATACAAAGCTCACTATAGCCTGAATGAACTCAAAGGAATCTAAGAATAGTAGCATTTAGAATTCCACCCTGGTAATAGAATGTGGGTGTAATTGTGATAGATAAAACATGACGTTTGGGCCTTCGATTGAGTAATGACTCGAAGAGGATTGCATGAATTGTTAGGGGCTAAAAATACCCATGTAAGGTGATTCACATTGGAATGCAATAAAATACGACTATTAAAGTACAGTATCATCCCTAAGAGGATTAGGAAAATCACTTGAAAGATTCCTTGATGCAACATAAGCCTTAGTAGTAGTGTATTACGTAAGAAGTTTCAAGTTATCAATGGAAGATTGTAGATCGATATTGAGGTGAATCGAAAATGGATGGATAAAAGTTACAAATTACGAGATGAGATTTTGCCATTTGTCTTAAAATGAGCAGTAATGAAGAAGTGTTAAAAGACTTAGCTTTATGCATATATGATGAGCAACGAAGAGTAACCTGGAGTTGGTTGCAGACCTCAGTAACGATAAATTGAAGTAAGAATTATGGTATAGTATGACCTACATGGATGTGGTAAAGTCACGCGAATGGATAACCAGATCTATGAAATAATATATGGCAATATTCACAGGTTCTACCAAGTATTGAGTGAAGAACTTCAGTACACCTATAGATGCCCAGAAAGGCATCCTATTAAGCATTGTAAAAATTTACAAAGTAAGGCCTAGATATTGGCTAAACGTTAAAAGGAAAAAGGAATCGCATAAAAGAACTTACAAAGCCAGGGTCATACAGGCTGCATGACAGGAAGTAACAACAGTTTCAAGATTAGGAAGATTTCGACCACAGGTCATGATATGAGCAAAAAGACTAAGGGGGAGATACCCTAGACTTTGGATTTATTCACAGAGCAACTACTTAAATGGCAAGAAGAGTAATAAGGTATTCACAAGAGCTATAAGTTACAAAAATGATAAGAGTATCAATCAACATTCGAGGACGAATGTTCCAAAGGGGGGAATAATGTTACGCCCCACAATATTACATCAATGTTATGCCCTGCAGTATTATATTACGATGATGTTATGCCTTGAAGTATTACATTACGGTGATATTATGCTTCGCAGTGTTAAGTTGCGACGATGTTGTACCCTGTAATATTGTACGTTGAATTTTTTGTAAGGTAATTGACATCAGTCCAAGGAAAAGATTATTCAAAAACTATAAGGATTATGCTATTTCAAGAAAGTAATGAGTAAATTAGTGAAGGTGAAAGGGGAAGCAAGTCAAAGAAAAGTAATTTTCGTCCAAGTTTGGCATGTTGGAATAAAATACGGGCCGAGCTATAATACCCAGTATTTATGGAATAAAACCATACAAGGTACCACATGGCCATGATAGTAGGGTATATAAAATGTATTAAAAGTGAGTATCATTTTATGTAATTTGAGATAATTCTTAATTATGAGGGTAATTGATTAATTATTGGTTAATAGGAAATTAACCATTTAATTAAGAAATGTTAGGATGAGACCAACACTCCCCACGTGGCAGCACCCCCAATCCCCATGTATGACTTTTAAGTTAAATAGATATGTGGCAAACTAGTCTACATTCTTGAAAATACAAAATCTTCCACCAACACCATTTCAATGGTCCTTAATAAGAAACTAACCAAATTTCGTAGGCAAAAATCCACATATCAGTCAAAAAAATATCCCAAAATCTTGGTCCTTTAATCTCTTTAAAATTAAGAAACCAAATTGTAATCATGGGATCTTCACCACAATCAGCAGTTGAAATTCTTAAAGCTCATGATAAAGAACTCTCAGCACGTTATGCACCAAAAGCTATACACAATAAAGAAACTGATCTTAAGAAATATTCACTTCTTTGGTCTACTAAGTGTTAGTCATTGGAAATCAATTAGATTTTTGTGGAGGACTGAACCTTTTTTCCAATAAACCTACGAAATTATTTACTTACAAAAGGGAAAAATGGGTTCTTGATATGGTTATTTCTTGGTAATTAAAAAAGGTAAAGTTGTGGAAATTGGAGATTTAGCACAACTAGAAACGTGAAATTTTGTGATTCTGAGGGAGTACGGTGCAAACTTTTCCAAGAATATCATACGAATTTTTCTCTACTACTCCAGGTATGTTAAGGCTATCCCTTCTTTATTTTGTCATGGTCCAAATTATACTGAAGAAACGAGCAAATACACAGTTTCTATACATTACTCTATTCATAGAAATAGTAGGGGTGTCTATATTCTTGATTCCCATGAGAATTATTATTATTTTTTGTTCATGGGTCTCAGAATAATACGCAGTAGGAAAAGTTTATCCGGAAGGAATATTGAGATTATTACGTACTTTTCATGCATTTCATACATGTGTATTGACCCATGACCAGATGGCGTTATATATGCGTATATATGTAAATATATGTATATAGGATATGGGAAAAGGTTATGACGTTATATACGCACCACCATATGATCATCTGGTATATGATGATGATGTTGCCCACAGTGGCAGAAATATGATTCAAACGGCGTTATATACGCGTATATATGTATGTATATTCAAATGGTGTTATATACGCGTATATATGTATGTATATATATATATATATATATATATATATATATATGGGATATGGGAAAGGTTATGGCATTATATACGCACCACCACTTGATCAGCTAGTATACAATGATGATTTTGCTCACAGTGGCCTATATGATATGATGGGATGCCCTCAGAGGCTGATGATGTTATGAAACATACACCTATGCATGACATGAA
>MDKJ01301273.1:0-22803 GCA_005239525.1 Nicotiana knightiana | reverse complement strand
CCAAAAAAAGGAAAAATAAGTGTTGTCAATGGCGCGCTGCTTAAGCCCTAAAGCGAGGTTCAAAACATGTTGAGCGCTTCGACTCGCTTTGCGAGCGCTTCAATGTCACATCAAGGCTCTAAGGCATACTTTCCTTGCCCATGAGTGTAATCCTAAAAATGCGACACTGAACAATTGATATTTCACTTTATCATTATTTTTTCTTCAACATTTTTTGTCCATATATTTGTTATTCATGCTTAAAATTATTGGTCTTGGACTACATATACATATTTTTACTTTTTCCTCCAGTTGCGCTTTTTTCATTAAAGCCCACTCTTTATTTGCCCTTTGCACTTAAAGCCCCAACGTGCCTTAGAGCTTTTTTGCGCTTTTCGCCTTTGATAACACTGAATAAGAGAAGAAAGAAATGCCAAAAAGAAACTTTAACATGAAAGCAGGAAAAATGCCCCACAATTTTCTTTCATTGTTGCCTAATTGTATTGGACAAGTTAAAGGAATGATGATATTATCAAATCATAGCAAATATAATCGCCATCGATCTTAAACTTTTGGCAGGGGAGGTCCAAAATGTTTCTCTAGTCAGATGCAAGGTCCATCTAGTTTCGCTGAATTAGAAGGAAGTCTTTGTGAATCACCCTTATTTTAAAATTGCCTTATTTAAGTGTTCCAGTATGTCTGATTGTGTCAATAAAAGAACGGAAAAAGGGTCAAAGCTATCCCTATTATTTGGTAAATGGTTTACAAATACCCTCTGTCCATCTTTCAGTCCAAAAATACACATTACGTCCGTCTATCAGTCTAAAAAATATGCAATACGTTAATTTTATTAATAAAATTGCCCCCATGTCTACGGCAGAACCTGTGGGCCTTCCATTTAATGATGTGGCATCTTTTTGCTAGGCCACGTGGCAATCTTGGGCTGAAACCAAACCTGGGTGTAACACCCGCCCGCCCGCTTCTTCTTCTTCTTCTTCTTCTTCTTATTACACACCCACTTCCACCCACCTAAACCCCAAAATCCTCTTCCTAGCCTCCCTTCCTCCATCACCACCACTGTTGGCGTTACCACCGGCCAATCGCCGCCACTGTCGGAAATCCGGCATACCCCCACCTTTCTGCCTCTCTCTTTCTCTCACGTCCTTCACAACCTAACCCCCCCTCTCTCTTCAGGGTGCTACTATCGACACCATTCTTCCATGACCGACGATGGCAACCACTGGATCTCCTCGCCAAAAATGGTAAACCAGCATGACAAGTATTCGTGAACATGGTCGGAATCTTTCAGATATGGTCGGTAAACATCGTTTGATGTTTTTGTGGCTTGTTCTTGATGCTTTTGCTACCTCCATGCTATGTGATTTCATTGTAAATAGGTGTTTAAGATTTCATTGCTACCATAAGTCCACCCATTTTCTAAAGAATGACATGCCCAAAACCCGAAGATAGTATGCATGAAGAGGGTGGTGGCAAGGGAAATGGCGGCTAGGTCACGGTTACCCAAGTAGCCGACGAAGTATTGACGGATAATAGTGAGAGAAAACATGGCCAATCAGCTGAAAATGGTAGGTCCATCTATTTCCCATATATTCTTTGATTCTTGGCATGTTCGTTTCCTAGAATTGAAGTTTACGGCTAGAGAAGACGAAAGGGGGCTTGTCAGGTGAGTGGGAGTGGGTGTGGTAACAAAAACTAGGGTCGGATCCGTTTAATGTGTCGAACATAAACCCAAATTTAGTTTCAGCCCGAGATTGCCACGTGACCCAGTAAATAAGTGACACGTCATTAAATTGAAGGTCCTCCAATTCTGCGGTTAGACATGAGGCAATTTTATTAATAGAATTAACGTCGTTTGTATTTTTGCGGCGGATAGATGGAAGGAGGGTGTCTATAAACCATTTACCAAATAATAGGAGTACCTTTGGTCTTTTCCGATAAAAGGAATTCCCTGAAACATATGATGTTGATAATATTGTGTGTTTTGTCACTCCTGCAGTTTTAGATATAAGTTATACTTAAGTTATCTCAGTAGTCAGTTCTATTATCATTTTGTCAGATATTTAATGGTCATTTGATACTTGGTAAATGATAACTTTGTCAAATTTGGATAAATCTTAATTAAAGTGCAGAATGTGTAATTTCATGTTGCTGGACTGGGGTATATCTTGTTTTCAGCAGTAGGGGTTTTCAGAAGTATCCTATCCGTGTAAAATCTGGCATCTCAAAAAATTCTGTTAGCCAATTATCAATTATGATAAAGATTTGGTGACATACTTGCCTACATCCTCTATTGCTTGCTCTTAAAGGGAAACATTCTCAGCTTGTAATTATTGTGTGTTTTGTCACTCCTGCAGTTTATACTTGCCTACATCCTCTATTGCTTGCTCTTAAAGGGAAACATTCTCAGCTTGTAATTATGATCCACTTTTTGTAGCTTGGATACTTTTCCTTATGCTGGAACAACCACCACATGCGAATCACTATACATGGGAGTTCCTTGTGTCACTATGGGAGGTTCTATACACGCTCATAATGTTGGTGTGAGTCTTCTTAAGACAGTTGGTAAGTATGTTTATTAATCTTAATTTTATCCTACCCCTGCTTATGAACTCTTAGTGCTTGCATTTGCCAATTGATGAAAGTATAGTTTCCAAAAATGAGGTGAAAAATCTCAGAAGGGTTGACCCTGGAAAGAAGTTCAAGGGGAAAATTCACAAGTTCGTTCTAACACATTGTACAATTGGTTGGCAATTTTGCATTTAGGGTTACAGAACCTTGTGGCGAGGAATGAAGACGAGTACGTTGAGTCGGCTATACAGTTGGCTTCGGATGTTACATCTCTGTCGAACTTGAGGATGAGTCTTCGAGAACTCATGTCAAAATCACCACTTTGTGACGGGACACAGTTCACCCAAAATCTTGAGTCAATATACAGGAGTATGTGGCGCAGGTACTGTGATGGAGATGTGCCATCTTTGAGGCGCATTGAATTATTACAGCAGCAGACACAAATAGAGCCGGTGGTTCCCGAAGAGTCACCTGTGAATTCATTGGAAAAAACCATGATTTCTGCTTCAAAAGACGGGTTAATTAAAGAGAATGGATTCACTCTGATGCCACCTTTGGTATATAATAACTCCTCCACTGGTGAAGAAAAGGCGCAGTTAAATCAAAATAGTAATCCTGGTAGCTGAATTGGGAGTTGGTTCGATTAGTCTCTCTGTTTAGAAGAAGTGGGAATGATTGGTAATAGAAGCCAAGATTCAAGAACAAGTCTTACGATAGCGTGTGTGAAATCAGACCAAGCCTCTTGTATCATATAATTTATGAGGCACTTATGCGCTAAATTGAACGACTGACTTGGTTAATGGCTGCAACTATCTCTGTTGCAGAGTGTGCGGGCATAATTCTTTTTCGAAAAAGAATGTTGGAAGGGCTAGTGAAATTATTATTTGTTCCAAAAATAGAATTGTAGTGTATTAGGCTGCGGGTTGTATTAGTTATATCTCTCTTGCCCGAGTTCAGGGGGGATTTTATGCCCTTCCCGTTGTAAGAAGTATAGCAGATTCTGATCCTCTAGTGGAACGATCGGTTATTTTCTTTTTTTCTATTTAAATTTTGAGAATTTTATCTTCCAAACGGGTTGGAGGATTCGGACTGACAGAGAAGTTCTAAATGCTGACTTGTTTGTCAACACATTTATCATCAATTATCAGTCAACCTTTCCTAGAAAAAGGTTAGTGATATCAGTTTTTGAGCCTAATCGCGCTATCTTCTGTTGCTGAACGAATCCCTTCACGTTAATCACGCCTCTAGTATCACGAAACTTACCAGTCCTTTGATCAACTGCCGTGTAAATAAATAGGATTGTTAAGAAGAGTTAGTGTAACCACAATCTAAGAACTCACAGACTAGGATCAATATCTTCATAACTGGCATGAATTCTTGATCAAGCCACACAGCCAGTTACCATAACTGTCCACATCATCAGACTCTAGATTCAGCAAAGCAGAAATAAGAGATGTCGAAGTAATATCAAGTAGTCACCAGCAATACTAACAATCTCCAAAATGGTACGGAATAAACACACTCGAGCCCCTGGCGCCATCCAACTATACCAACAGGTTTTAATACCCCAAGCTTATCCAAATGCTCAAAACACCGAGTAACATCGAAACTACGAATCGAAGGTCAGTATTCATCTCTTTAACTTCCAAACTATCTAACTTCGCTGAACATGTCTAAATCATACCTAAACATTCTGGATTTCAACCGAACTTTGCACACATGTCCCAATCAACTAAATGAACCTATTCAAGGTCCCGGAGCACAAATTAATGTCCGATAACATCAAAGTCAACTATCTGTCAAATATATCAACTCTCAAAATTTTCAAATTGCCAACTTCCAGCAAATAGAGCCAAAACCTTTTAGGAACTTCCAAATCCAAATCCTAATATACGCCAAAGTCCAAAATCACCATAGAATCTATTGAAACCATCAAATCACCAACCCGAGGTCGTCTATTCCAAAGTCAAACATTGGTCAACTCTAGCAACTTTAGTTTTTCGAAATGGAACTTATTGTTCTAATTTACCCTCAAACCTTCCCGAAACAAAATCAATCATTTCCACAAGTCACAAAATAACACACATACCGGAAGCAGTAAATAGGGAAATATGGCTCTAATATACAAGAACACCGTCTGGGTCGTTATATGAGTATTGGTCATTAGACTGTTTGTTATGGTCCTACGAAAGTTCGGTCCAATCAGAGTCTAAAAAAGAAAAATCTGCAAAATTAGCGTGTTTACACGAAAAATAGATATAATCCGAAATTCATAATACATGACTCTGAAACACCAATACATGAACCCGAAAGTTATGGAGAAGCGATGAGTATTTGTCACTAGGACGTTTTCTATGGACCTACTAAATTACAGGCCAATCGGAGTCCTTTTTTTTTTTTTTACAAAATCAACATGTACTAGTATACACGAAAAATAGATATAATCATATACTTGTATTGCATCACCCCAAACACCAAAAAATGATCCTGAAATTTATGCGTAAGTGATGAGTATTGGTCATTAGGTAATTTTCCGTGGACATGAAATTTTAGGCCAATAGGAGTCTATCAAAAAAAAATTACAAAAACAGTATAGTATGTACTAATCATACGAAAAAGTGTATATAATCACAAATGCGTGTAGCATAACCATAAAATGAAGCCAAAATTTATGGTGAAGCGGTAAGTATTTGTCACTTGGTCGTTTCATATGGACCTACGAATTACAGGTCAATCGGAGTCCGTCAATAAAATTAGCATGTACAAACACACGAAAAAATGGATATAATCACAATCCATATAGTATGACCCCGAAACGCCAAAAAGAAACCCATAGGTCATGGCGAAGCGATGAGTATTAGTTAATTGGTCGTTTCGTATGGACCTACAAAATTTTAGGCTAATCGGAGTCCATCAAAAAAATCTACAAGATCAGCATGTACTAATACACACGAAAAAGTACATAGTCATAAATTCGTGTTGCATAACCCCAAAATGCCAAAATATAATAAACAATAGTCATCGTTTCGCCATGATCATTCCTCGTTTTTTGACATTTTAGGACCCCAAAATAGGAATTCAGGACGATTCCCAGATTTTTGTGTGCTACTGTCCACGCCATCTGCATGAATTCAGGCGATCGACCCCGAATATCCTAAAATTTTACGGGCCCATAAAAAATGACCTTATGAACAATAGCCCTCGCTTCGCCATGATCGTTCCTTATTTTTTGGCGTTTTAGGACCTTAAAACAGGAATTTGGGACGATTTTCAGATTTTCGTGTGGTATAGTCAACTCCATCTCCAAAAAGTCGGATGACCGACTCCGGATCTCCAAATAGTTTGCGGGCCTATTAAAAACGATATAATGAACAATCGTCATCGCTTCGCCATGACTGTTCCTCATTTTTGTCGTTTTAGGGCCATAAAACAGGAATTAAGGATGATTTCCATATTTTCGTATACTATAATCAACGCCATCTGCATGAATTGGGGCGATTGACTCCGAATCTCCTAAAATTTTGTTGGCCCATAAAAAATGACCTAAAGAACAATAGTCATTGCTTCACAATGATCATTCCTCATTTTTTGGCATTTTAGGACCATAAAACAGGAATTCAGGATGATTCCCAAATTTTTGTGTGCTATAGTTAAGTCGTGTTAATGAATTCAGGCCGGCTTATAATCTCCTAAATTTTTGCGGGGCCATAAAAATGACCTAATGAATAATAGTCATCATTTTTCCACGACCATTCCTTATTTTTTGGCGTTTTAGGTCGATAAAATAGGAATTCCGGATGATTTTTAGATTTTCGTGTGCGTTAATCCACGCCATCTGCGTGAATTCGCGTGACCGGCTCCGAATCTCCTAAAATTTTGCGGGTTCATAAAAAATGACCTACTGAAAAATAGTATTCACTTATCCATGGTTGTTCCTCGTTATTGGCATTTAGGGCCATAAATAAGAATTCAGGAAGATTCTCACATTTTCGTGTGCTGTACTCGACGCTATCTGCATGAATTCGGGTGACCGACCCCGAATCTCCTAAACTTTTGCAGGACCTTAAAAAAATGACTTAATGAACAATAGTCATTGCTTTCCCATGACCGATCCTCGTTTGTTTTGGCTTTTTAGGGCCATTAAAGAGGAATTCAAGCCGATTCTCATATTTTCGGGTGTGATAGCCCATGTCATCTGTATGACCGTTCCTCATTTTTAGCATTTTAGGACCACAAAATAGGAATTCAAGACGATTTTTCATATTTTTGTGTGTTATAGTCCATGCCATCTGCATGAAATCGGGAGACCGGCTCCGAATCTCCTAAAATTTTACCGGCCCATAAAAATGACCTAATGAACAATATTCATCTATTCGTGATGAGCGTTCCTCATTTTTGATATTTTAGTGCCATAAAACAGGAATCAACGAGTTAATGAACAATACTCCACTCCATTAGCGTGGACTCAAGCAACCGACCCTGAACCTCTTAAAACTTAGAGGGCTAACAATAGTCATCGCTTCACCATTACCGTTCCTCATTCTTTGACGTTATAGGCCTAAAACTGGAATTCAGGACGATTAAGATTTTCATGTGTTATATACCATGCCATCTATATAAAATCGGGCGACTGACCCCGAATCTCCTAAAATTTTGGGCACATAAAAAATGACCTAATGAAAAATAGTCATCGCTTCGCCATAGCCATTCCGTATATTTTGTAGTTTTAGGACCATAAAACAGGAATTCAAGAATTCAGGAATTCAGGAACACTGAATCTCCTAAAACTTTTTTGCCCATAAAAATGATCCAATGAACAATAGTCATCGCTTCGCCATGACGATTCCTCGTATTTTTAGTATTTTAGGGGCATAAAACAAGAATTTACGATGTAATGAACAATAGTCCAAGCCATCTACATGAATTTGGGCAATCAACCCCGAATCTCCTAATATTGTGCGGACCTATAAAATATGAATTCAGAACGATTCTCAGAATTTTGTGTGCTATAATTCATGCCATCTACATAAATTCAAGCGGCCGACCCTGAATTGGGCCCGGCCGCACGAGCTTATGTAGAAGGTGTGGGCTATAGCAAATGAAATCTGGGAATCGAGAGGAATTTCAGTTTTATGGCCCTAAAATGCCAAATAATAAGGAAGGGTCATGACGAGGCGATGACTATTGTTTTTAGGTAGTTTTTGATGGTATAACAAAGTTTTAGGCGATCCATGTCTGGCCGTCCAGGACCATGCAGAATACGTGGGCTATAACACATGAAAATCTGGAAATCGAGTAGAATTTCAGTTTTATGGCCCTAAAATGCCAAAAAATAAGTAACGGTCATGAAATAGGTGGTGACTATTGTACCTTAGATCGTTTTTGATGGTTCGATAAAATTTTAGGCGATTCGGGTTCGTTTGGCCAGGCCCATGCAGAAGACGTGTGCTATAACATACAAAATTTAGGAATCATGCGAAATTCAAGTTTTACGGCCAAAAAAAGCCAAAAAAGAGTAACAGTCAGGGCGAGGCGGTGACTATTGTTATTTAAATCGTTTTTGATGGTTAGCTGAATTTTAGGCGATCCGAGTCTGGCCACACGGGCCCATGCAGAAGGTGTGAGCTATAGCACACAAAAATCTGGGAATCAAGCGGAATTCCAGTTTTATGATCCTAAAACGCCAAAACATGAGGAACGATTATGGTGAAACGGTGACTATTGTTTCTTAGGCCATTTTTGATGGGTTGGAAATTTTTTTGTCGATCCGAGTCTGGTCGCCCGGGCCCATGTAGAAGGCGTGTGCTATAGCATACAAAAATTTGAGAATCTGGGAAAATTCCCGTAATATGGCCCTAAAACGCCAAAAAAGAGGAACAATCATGGCGAGGCGGTGACTATTGCTCCTTAGGTCATTTTTGATGGTTCAACAAAAATTTTGGCGATCTGGGTTCGGCCGCCTGAGCCCATGTAGAAGGTGTGGGCTATATAGCACGCGAAAATTTGGAAATCGGGCGAAATTCAAGTTTTATGTCCCTAAAACGCTAAAAAATGAGTAACGATCATGGCGAGGCGGTGACTATTATTCCTTAGGTCATTTTTGATGGTATGAAAAAATTTTAGTCGATCCGAATCCGACCACCCAGGCCCGTGCAGAAGGCGTGGGCTATATATTGCACACAAAAATAAGGGAATCAGGCAGAATTTCAGTTTTACGGCCCTAAAATGCCAAAAAATGAGGAACAATCATGGCGAGGCGGTGACTATTGTTCCTTGGGTCATTTTTGATGGTCCGTCAAAATTTTAGGTGATCCGGGTCCGTCCACTCGGGCCTATGCAGAAGGCGTGGGTTATGGCATATGAAAATCTTGGAATTGGGTGAAATTCCAATTTTATGGCCCTAAAACACCAAAAACAAGGAACGGTCATGGTGAGACAGTGCCTATTGTTCCTTAGGTCGTTTTGGATTATCTGACAAAGTTTTAGGCGATTCTGATCTGGCCGCCTGAGGCCATGCAAAAGGCGTGGGTTATAGCACACGAAAAATTTGCAATCAGACGAAATTAGAGTTTTATGGCCCTAAAACGCCAAAAGATGAGTAACGGTCATGCGAGGCGATGCCTATTATTCCTTAGGTCATTTTTGATGATCCGACAAAAATCTAGGCGATGCGGGTTTAACCACCCAGGCCCATGCAGAAGACATGTGCTATAGCACAAGAAAATTTGGGAATCGGGAAAAATTCAAGTTTTATGGCCCTAAAACGCCAAAAATTGAGGAACGGTCATGGCGAGGCGGTGACTATTATTCCTTCGGTCATTATTTGTGTTTTGGAAAAATTTTAGGCTATCCAGGCCCCGTCGTCCAGGCCCATGCAGAAGGCATGGGCTATAGCATATGAAAATCTCGGAATCGGGCGATATTCTAGTTTTATGGCCTAAAACGACAAAAAAATGAATAATGGTCATGGCGAGGTGGTGACATAGTTCCTTAGGCCATCTTTGATGGTTCGGCAAATTTTTTGATCCGGGTCCGGCTGCTTGGGCCTATGTAAAAGGTGTGGTATAACACACGGAAATATGGGAATGGGGTGGAATTACAGTTTAATGGCCCTAAAACGCCAAAATACGATGAACGGTCATGGCGAGACAATGACTATTTCGTGGCCTCCTGGGACCATGTAGAAGGTGTGAGCTAGCATACGAAAATATGGGAATCAGGCGGAATTTTAGTTTCATAGCCCTAAAACGCCAAAAAATGTTGAACGGTCATGGCGAGGCCTTGACTATTATTCCTTAGGTCCTTTTGGTCCATAAAATTTTAGGCGATCTGGGTCTTGCCGCCGGGGCCCACGTAGAAAACATGTGCTATAGATCACGAAAATTTGGAAATCATGTAGAATTCCAGTTTTATCGCCCTAAAACGCCAAAAAATGAGAAATGGTCATGGAGATGCAGTGACTATTGTTCCTTAGGTAGTTTTTAATGGTTCGGAAATTTTTTTGGCGATCCAGGCCCGGCAACCCGGGCCAATGCAGAAGGCGTAGGCTATAATGCATGAAAATCTAGGAATTGGGTGAAATTCCAGCTTATGGCCCTAAAATGCCAAAAAATGAGGAGCGGTCATGGCTATGCAGTGTCTATTGTTCCTTATTTCATTTTTCAATGTCGGCAAAATTTTAGGCGATTTGGGTTCAGCCGCCCGAGCCCATGTAGATGGAATGGGCTATAGCACACGAAAATTTGGGAATCGGGCCGAATTCAAGTTTGATGGCCCTAAAACTCCAAAAAAACGAGTTATGGTCATGGCGAGACAATGACTATTGTTCCTTAGGTCATTTTTAATGGTCCACCAAAATTTTAGGCGATCCCGGTCAGGACGCCCATGCGCATGCAGAAGGCGCGGGCTATAGTACACGAAAATCTAGGAATCCAGCGGAATTCCAGCTTTATGGCCGGCCCTAAAACGCCAAAAAATGAGGAACGATCATGGCGAGGCAATGAATATTGTTATTTAGGTCATTTTTGATGGTCTGGCAAAATTTTAGGCGATCCGGGTTAGGCCGCCCCGTCCCATGCAAAGGGAGTGGGCATAACACACGAAAATATGGGAATCGGGCATAGTTTTGATTTTATGGCTCTAAAATGAAAAAAATGAAAAACGGTCATGGAGACGCGGTGACTATTGTATCTTAGGTCGTCTTTGATGGTCCAACAAAATTTTAGGCGATCCGAGTGCGGTCGCCTGGGCCCATGTAGATTGTGTGGGTATAACCACGGAACAATCTTGGAATCGGGTGGAATTCAAATTTTATGGCCCTAAAATGCCAAATAATGAGTAACAGTCATGGAGAGGTGGTGACTATTGTTCCTTAGGTTATTTTTTATGGTCCGGGAAAATTTAGGCGACCCGGGTTTGGCCTCTCGGGCCAATGTAGATGGCGTGGCTATAGCACACAAAAATCTGGGAATCGAATGGAATTCAAGTTTTATGGCCCTAAAATGCCAAAAAACGAGTAACGGTCAGGGAGAGGCGATGACAAATGTTCCTTAGGTGGTTTTATATGGTCCAACAAAATTTTAGGCGATTCGATTTCGGGCGCCGGAGCCCGTGCAGAATGCGTGGCCTATAACACACAAAATATGGGAATCGGGAGGAATTTCAATTTTATGGCCCCAAAACACCAAAAAAGAGGAACGGTCATCGCAAGGCGCTGGATATTGTTCTTTAGGTCATTTTTTAAGGTCCAATAATATTTTAGGCGATCCGGCTCAGGCCGCCGGAGCCCATGCAGAAGGTGTGGGATAACACACAAAAATATTGGAATCGAGCGAAATTCCAGTTTTATGGCCCTAAAACACCAAAAAATGAGGAACAATCATGACAAGGCGGTGACTATTGTTCCTTAGGTCATTTCCGATGGTCCGAACAAATTTTAGGCGACTAGAGTTCGGCCGCTCGGGCCCATACAGAAGGTGCGGGCTATAGCCCACGAAAACTTTTGAATCGACCGAAATTCCAGTTTATGGCCCTAAACACCAAAAAATGAGGAACGGTCATAGAGAGGCGGTGACTATTTTTTATTAAGATATTTTTGATGGTCCGACAAAATTTAAGGCGATACGCCTTCGGCCGCCTGGGCCCATGCTGAAGTCGTGAGCTATTGCATACGAAAATTTGGGTATCAGGAAGAATTGGGGTTTAATGGCCCTAAAATCCCAAAAAACAAGGAATGTTCATGGCGAGGAGCTGATTATTAGTCCTTAGATAGTTTTTGATGGTCAAACCAAATTTTAGGCAATCTGGGTCCGGCCGCCTGGCCCATGTAGAAGGTGTGGGCTATAGCACGAAAATCTGGGAACCGGACGGACTTATAGTTTTATGGCCCTAAAACACCAAAAAACAAGTAACGTTCATAGTGAGGCCGTGACTATTGTTCCTTAGGTCGTCTTTGGAGGTCCAATTTTTTTTTAAGCGATCCGTGTCTGGCCCCTTCGGGTCCAAGCAGAAGGCGTGGGCTATATAGCACACGAAAATTAGTGAATCAAGCGAACTTCTAGTTTTATGGCCCTACGCCAAAAACGAGGAACGATCATGGCGAGACAGTGATTTTTGTTCCTTAAGTGGGTTTTAAAGGTCTGAAAAAATATTAGACGATCTGGGTCCATCCTCCCGTGCCCCGACAGAACGCATGGGCTATATCACACGAAAATATGGAATCGGGCGGAATTCCAGTGTTATAGAGCTAAAACGCCAAAAAAGGAGGAACAGTCATGGAGAGGTTATGCATATTGTTCCTTAGGCAATATTTGATGGCCAGAAACAATAATAGGCGATTCGGGTCTGGCTGCCTGGGCCAATACAGAAGGCGTGGACTATAACACACGAAAATAAGGGAATGTGGCGGAATTCTAATTTTAAGCCCAAAAATGCCAAAAAATGAGGAGCAGTCATGGAGAAGCAGTGACTATTGTTCCTTAGGTTATTTTTGATGGTCCGACAAAATTTTAGGTGATCCGAGTTCGAGGGTTCGGACCCATGCGAAAGGCATGGACTATAACACACAAAAATTTAGGAATCGAGCAAAATTCAACTTTTATGGCCATAAAATGGCAAAAACGAGTAACGGTCATGGCTAGGCGGTGACCATTGTTCCTTAGGTGTTTTTCTTACGATCAGACCAAATATTAGGTGATTAGGGTCCGGGCGCCCAGGGCAATGCAGAATATGTGGGCTATAATACATGAAAATCTGCGAAACAGACAAAATTCCAATTTTATGCCGTAAAATGTCAAAAAATGAGGAACGATCGTGGAGAGGCGGTGACTATAGTTATTTAGGTCATTTTTGATAGTCCAACAAAATATTAGGCGATTTGAATCAGGCCGCCAGGACTAATTCGGAAGGCATGGGCTATGCGCACGAAAATCTAGGAATCGCATGAAATTTTAGTTTTATGGCCCTAAAAAGTCAAAAGACGAGGAACGATCATGGCGAGGCGGTGAATATTATTTATTAGGTTGTTTTTGATGCTCTGCCAACTTTTAGGCGATCCAAGTACGGACGCCCGGACCCATGTAAAAGGCGTGGGCTATAGCACATAAAAATCTGGGAACCAGGCGGAATTCCAGTTTCATGGCCCTAAAATGCCAAAAAATGAGTAATGATCATGGTGAGGCAGTGACTATTGTTCCTTAGGTAATTTTCAGTGGTCCGGCAAAATTTAAGGCTTGGGTCAGGCCACCAAGGTCAATGCAGAAGGCGTGGGCGCACACAAAAATCAGGGAATCAGGCAGAATTTAAGTTTTACAGCCCTAAAACGCCAAATGAGGAACGGTTACGGCGAGGCGGTAACTATTGTTCCTTAGGTAGTTTTTGATGGTCATGCAAATTTTTAGGTGATCCAGGCCTGGTCGCCCGGGCCCAGGCAGAAGACGTGGGCTATATCACATAAAAATCTGGGATTCGGGCAGAATTTCAGTTTTATGGCCCTAAAACGCTAAAAAACAAGGAACGACCATGACGAATCAGTGAATATGGTTTCTTAGGTCGTTTTTGATTATTCGACAAAATTTTTTGGCAATCCGGGTTTGGTCTCCTCAGGCCCATGCTTAAAGAGAGGGCTATATCTCACGAAAATTTAGGAATCAAAAGAAATAGGATTTTTATAGCCCTAAAACGCAAAAAGACGAGTAACGGTCATGCGAGGCGGTGACTATTGTTCCTTAAGTGGGTTTTCATGGTTCGGAAATTTTTTACGCGATACGGGTCCGAGAGCCTTGGCCTATGCAGAATGCATGGGTTATAGCACACGAAATTTGGGAATAGTGCGAAAATCTAGTTTTATGGCCCTAAAATGCCAAAAAAAGAGAAATGGTCATGGAGAGGTAGTGACATTGTTCCTTCGGTCGTTTATTATGGTCTGGAAATATTTTATGCTATCCGGATCCGATCACCCGGGCCCATGCAAAAGTCTTGAGCTATAGCACATGAAAATCTGAGAACTAGGTGAAATTCTAGTTTTCTGGCCCTAAAACACCAAAAAATGAACTGTCAAGGCATGATAGTGACTATTGTTCCTTAGGTCATTTTTGATGGTACGATAAAATTTTAGGCAATCCAGGTTTGGTCGCCCGGGCCTATGCAGAAGGCGTGAGCTATAACATACGAAAATCTGGGAATCAGGCGAAATTTAAGTTTTATGGACCTAAAATGCCAAATGACGAGTAACAGTCATGGAAAGGCGGTGACTATTGTTCCTTAGGTGGATTTTTATAGTCCGGCTAAATTTTAGGCGATCAGGTCGGGTGCCTGGGGCCATGCAGAATGCGTGCACACAAAAATCTGGGAATTTAGCGGAATTCAAATTGTATGGACCTAAAGTATAAAAAAATGAGGAACCGTCATAGCGAGACGATGAGTGTTGTTCCTTAGATCATATTTGATGGTCGGTAAAAATTATAGGCAATCCAGTTCCAGCCGCTCAGGCCCATGCAGAAGGCGTGGGATATAGCACACGAAAATCAGGGAATCAGGCGGAGTTCCAGTTTTATGTCCCTAAGACGCCAAAAAGGAGAAACATACGTGGTGAGGCAGTGTATACTGTTCCATAGGTGATTTTTTATGGTCCGACATAATTTTAGGTGATCCGGGTCCGGCCGCCTGGGCCCATGCAAAAGGTGTGAGCTATAGCACACGAAAATCTAGGATTCAAGCGAAATTCCAATTTAATGGCCCTAAATCACCAAAAATGAGGAACGGTCATGGATAAGCAGTGACGATTTATAGTCCGACAATATTTTAGGCGATCCGAGTCTGGTCATCTGGGCCCATTCAGAAATCGTGGGCTATAGCTCACGAAAATCTGTGATTTGTTTGGAATTCCACTTTTACAGCCCTAAAACACCAAAAAAGAGGAATGGTCATGGAGAGATAGTGACTATTGTCTCTTAGGTCGTTTGTGAATGTCTGGCATAATTTTAGGCAATCCGCGCCCGGCCGCCCGGGCCCATGCAAAAGGCGTGGGCTATAGCACACGAAAATCTTGGAATTGTGCAAAATTCTAGTTTTATGGCCCTGAAACGCCATAAAATGATTAACAGTCATGGAAAGGCGATGACTGATGTTCCTTAGGTCGTTTTTGATGGTACAACAAAATATTAGGCGAATCTTGCCGCCGAAACCCATGCATAAGGTGTGGGAAATATCACAAGAAAATATGGGAATCGGGCGAAATTCTAGTCTTAAGGCCCTAAAAGCCAAAAACGAGTAACGATCATGGAGAGACGGTGAGTGTTGTTCCTAAGGTTGTTTTTGAAGGTGCGGCAAAATTTTAGGTAATCCGAGCCCGGCCGCCTGGGCCTATGCAAACGGCGTGGGATAGCACATGAAAATCTGGGATTCAAGCGGAATTCCAGTTTAATGGCCTTAAAATGCCAAAAAATGAGGAACGGTCATGGCGAGACGGTGAGTATTGCTCCTTAAGTCATTTTTTATGGTACGGAAAATTTTTAGTGGATCTAGGTTCGGCCGTCGGGGCCCATGCAGAACGCGTGGTCTATGGCATACATAAATCTAGGAATCGAGCAGAATTCTAGTTTTATGGCCCTAAAACGCCAAAAAATGAGGAACGATCATGGAAAGGTGGTGACTATTGATCCTTAAGTTATATTTTAAGGTTTGAATTTTTTTTAGGCGGACTAGGTCCGACCGCTCTGGCCCATGCAGAAGGCGTGGTCTTTGACACACGAAAATCTGGGAATCAGCGAAATTCTAGTTTTTTTGGTACTGCAATGCGAAAAATGAGTAACGGTCATGGAGAGGCGGTGATTATTGTTCCTTAGGCCTGTTTTAAAGGTACATCAGAATTTTAAGCAATCCGGGTCCTGCCGCCTAGTCCCATGCACAAGGCGTGTGCTATACAATACGAAAATTTGGGAATCGGGCGGAATTGTTGTGTTATGGACCTAAAATGCCAATAAACGAAGAAAAGTCATGGCGAGGCAGTGACTATTGTTCCATAGGTTGTTTTTGATGGTCGGCAAAATTTTGGGCGATTCAAGTCCTGCCGCCCCGGCCCATGCAAAAGGCGTGTGCATATAACAAGAAATTCTAGGAATCAAGTGGAATGCCGGTTTTATGGGCCTAAAACACAAAAAATGAGTAACGGTCATGGTGAGGCGGTGATTGTTGTTCCTTAGGTCTATTTTTTATGTTACGGAAAAATTTTAAGCGATCCAGGTCTGGCCGCCCGGGCCCATGAAGAAGGCGTGGGCTATAGCACATGAAAATCTGGAAATCGAGCGGAGTTGCAGTTTTATGGTCCTAAAATACCAAAAAATGTGTAACGGTCATGGAGATTGGACGACTATTGTTCCTTAGGTGGTTTTTATGGGCCGAAAAATTTTTAAGCGATCAGGGTCCAGCCGCTCTGGCCGATGCAGAAGGTGTGGTCTATAGCACATATTATCTGGGAATCGGGCGAAATTCTATTTTTATGACCCTAAAACGCCAAAATATGAATAAAGGTAATGGCGAGGCGGTGATTATTGTTCCTTTGGTTGTATTAGATAGTCCAATATTAGCTCTCTAAGACCCATCAAATGAGTTTATGTTCATATTTCCCATTCGTATCTCATGCAGACCTATACCTAATCTTTTCAAAGTATTCAGCGGGCTTATGTTCAGACTTGAACCCCCGTCGATCAGAACCCTAGCGATGAACTTGTCTTCATATTGCACACTGATGTGCAATGCCTTATTATGTCTCAATCCTTCTGGCGGCAACTCATCTTCATGGAAACTAAGCTTATGACTCTCCAGTACCTGCCCCGCCATGTTTTCCATATCTCCACTGGTGATACCGGTAGGTACATAAGCTCACCTTCATGCATTCTTGTGCGCATCTGAGTTTTGCAACTCTGACAAGATAGATATTTAGTCGGGAGAAGGTTATTACGGACATTCGGCGTGGAATCCTTTTCCTGTATAACTTTAGTGTCAATCAATATCTAGATCTTATCTTTCAACATGCGGCATTCCTCGATAGTATTCCCCTTCATGACTGAGTGGTAGGCACAAGTCTTGTTGGGGGTTGACCCACTGAGAAGGATTTTCAATAGCAGCGACAGGAAAACTTAGGGCCCTGGGCTACCATCACGACACCTACTTCCTTCTTCTTTAAGGGTTTATTGGTGTCTTGAAGCACCTCAAAATTAGTCACCATACTAATCTTGATTCCCTCTTCTATTCTTTCTCGCAATTTGATGATGTCAGGGAGCTTGCTATTTTCAATTACCATCAACCTTTCATAGTACTGTGGATCTTGAGCCATGGCAAAGAATTTATTCATTTTTTCCTCTTCTATTGGCGGCCTCTGATCTACAATGAGTAGTATACTCACGTAATGTTTCTGTTGGCTTCTTCTTGAGGTTCTAGATATGAAAATTCCAGGCGCATTTTCTGTGTTGAACCCGAACCTATCCATGAAATCGGATACCATACTTACCTAGTTTGCCCACTTCTTTGGATTCTGACTAATGTACCAGGATAAAGCATCTCCGGTGAGACACTTCATACATATTTGCTCATTATTTTCCACACCTACAAGCTTATTGCAATAGGTTCTTAAATGCACCTTAGGATCACTGGTTCCATCGAACATCTCAAACTTAGGAGGTTTGTAACCCTCCGGCAGTTCCAGGTCTGGCTGGATACATAAGACTTCATAATTCAAGCCTTCAACACCTTTTCCACCCTCAACACTCTGGACTCTTCCTGTCAACTTCTTTAGATCTTCCACCATATTCTGGAGGAGCAGATCCTTCACGGTTGATTTTGGTATGTATATCGGGTTTCCTTGGTTCGTTCCTGGGACTTGAGTATATGGGTGATCATTGATTGAGGTTTGAGAGAGGATGAGGGTAGGTTATGTCACGTTCTAATGGGTATGATAAGTAGTTATTTGCGGATACTAGCCGGTATGATGGTGGTGGTGTTGAGGGGTTTGTACTGGTGGAGCGTTAAGGTTTTGAGGGGGTGAGTGGTTGTGATATTGGTGCGTTGCGGGAGGGTTTTGAGGAGCTAAGGATAGTGTATTTGGGTTTGTAGTTTTGAGGTGGTTTTTTATTATGGGTTGCGGTGTTCTGATGGTTGAAGTCGGGGACATTCAGAGTAAGGGAGAGGTTTGCGAGATTTCGGACCTGCTCAAGATCAACTTGTAGGTCCAAAAATTTCTATTCCAACCGCAAGACCAACTCGTTTTGTCCTGGCATAGTCCTTCCATCTAAAGTTTCGACATTCTCTTCTATGGTAGCGTTATCCTTTCAGTTGCCACTTAAATCATCCATCTTCCCTTTGTCTTTGCCTTTGCTTTTGGGGTCCCTAGGTGGAGAAGGAGGTGGAGGACCTTTGGATATAGTATGGTATGCTGATGATCCCTAAATGCACGGACCAACCTTTAGGAATGGGAATAATCAAAAGAAAGAAAAACAAAAAGGTAAACAAGTCAGTAAGATGAAATAAAATAGTGTTTGCAATATTTAAGCAAGTAACATATAAGGCATGCAATGATTAATTCGGAGAAAATTTATGCCAACGCTGCTTCATTCCCTTAATGTGAAAATATCAAATCAATCTTTACTAAATCAAAATAATAATATGAATTCACTAATGGCATGAAGCCTTTTACATCAAAATCTAAATGAAATCTAACTAGAAAGCAGTAAAGGACATTATCTCCTAATCTATTTGGTCCCAAAAGGATCTTCTCCATTGTTTGCTCTTTTGACTCCATCAATCACACTTCCAGTTCATGTATGTCGAGAAACAAGTAAGCCATTACTAGATTCCCTCCTTCACCATAGCCCATACCTTGACAATCCCATAGCCTTTTTCTCATCTTCCCCTCTAGCTCCATCATCCCTTACTCTAGGTGCTCCAACCTATCTGTCGACTTGTTTGCAATCTCCTTCCATTCTTTGATCGCTTCCATATCCACCTTATGTTGTTGCAGATGCTTGTCTTCACATTCGAACACTCTTTTGTGTAGCCTCTTGTACTCTACCTGAGCCTCAGCTACCTCATCTATGATTCTATCTTTCAGATTGATCCCTGATTTGACGTCCTCGGTTATGTCGTCTTCCAACCACGATAGATAGTAATACATATGACCGACATGGTACTTGTCTGTTTCAATATTCTCCCCATCCATAATGATCTTTTTGTTCCACATGTGCTGGGCCTCGAATTTGAACAGGAACATCTCGTTTGAAGTCTACTTTATACTAAACTATGTTGGAAACATGAGGTATGACTTGCTTCCTCCCAATTTGCCTCATTACCCTTATAGGGTAAGGGTAGATGCATCGCAACCCAATCAATAATAAGTGAGTGGTTCCTTTAGACCTGATGATGAACTCTCTACGAGGAAATCACTCGAACATCCAATGCACTAGCTCATCTGTCAGATTACTAAAGAAACGTACCCAACCTACAACATTCCAAGGATTTGCAAACCTATCTGGAGCAAATTTCATCTTCTTTGGATCATTATTGGCTATGTAGTCATTCAGTGGTCTACGCAAGAGCTCCTGGCGATAATTTCTCCTCTGAAAATATTCTAGCTTCCAAACCTGTAGTAGGAGATTGCAACCCTTGAAATTCCCAAACCCATGCTTGCACGAATCCAAGGCTCGATAAATATCAGCTAGTATGATAGGGATGATGGTGTATTTCTGCCCCTCGATACCTTCCATCACGGTCCAGGCGACCATGGCCAAGCGAGTGTGAATTCTCTCTCCTTGCATTTGAAAGATCAACAAACCCAAGAAGCAGACTATGAAGACATAAACTCGGCGGTGTACCCATCCCAAAGAGGTAGTATCTAGCTCCTCGTGATGCAAGCGATATGACTTGTTGTTCTTGTACCGCTCATAGAGAAACTCTAAGGGGATGTAGGATTTCTTCAAGCAAACCAACTCATCGTTCTTCTTAAACCCTAGCATTTTTAGAAAACTTGTGGGGTGTGATTTTCTGGCACCAACAGACCCGAACTATCCCATGGAAACTTGGCAAAGACCCATATCTCTTCTAGAAGAAGAATCATTTCTATATTTCCAAATCGGAAGAGAACTCTCTTTTGATTCCATAACATGGTGGCTGCCACAATTAATTCTCTGTTGGGTCGATTATTCAACAAGACGGCAAGTTACCTAACAATCTCCTTATGAGGTTTACGTCACATAGTGCAAGGTCATTCCACCAGTCAATCAACAGAGGTGGGGTATTCTGGACCATGCCAAACCTGGGAATTTCGTGCTTCATTATCTGCAAACAAAATAAAGTTAGCCTTTCACCCCTACAGATTCGACTATTGACGCAATAGCGGTCAACATGTTGGCATATTTTTCTCCAAGTACAAAAATAACGTGTACTCAGTAAGTCGCCCGCCTAACCTCAGAGAGGTAGTGATGAGAGGTCAAATTAGACACTTACTAGGGCCCGACAATATGATATATGACAGAATATGATGAAATACAGTAGACATGTAAGACAATGAGCAACGAGTACATATAAAGTACATAAATCCAGGTAATCACTGAGAATAAACAACAATGTACACTTCCCTTTTTCCCAAATACATGTCAAGCAAATACCAATAAAATAGTACCAAATAGTCATGCGCACACAAGGATAAGACAACCGGCCGGAGTCATAAGATAGTCAACCTCTCTATGCACTGCCGAAGGATCGATCGGCCAGTCCCAAAAGTGCATCTCTCAACCTCTCTACGCACTGCCGCAGGATCGATTGGCCTGTCCCAAAAGTGCGGCTCTCAATATCTCTATGCACTGCCGAAGGATAGATCGGCATGTCCCAAAAGTGCATCTCTCAATATCTCTACGCACTGCCGAAGGATCGATCGGCCCGCCCAAAAAGTGCGGCTCTCAATATAATAATCCTCTTTGTGGACTGCCGAGGGATCGACCGACCGTCTCAAAAGTGCACCTCTCAATATAATACGGCTAGCCTACTCGCGAATCATACATGCGACTCAGGTGCTCATAAGAATACATACACAAATACAGGGTTTTCCTGCTCGCGAATCACTAAAGCGACTCAGGCACCCAAAGTTACACATATCCACATAATAAATTCGTATTTTATCTAGAAAACCATTTTTCTCAGGAAAATTGTTAAGTCTTTATTAAAAGAAACATGAAATATAGGTTTTGAAACCTTTATTTTTGAAACTCATTTGTCCAATTTAGTAACACTCCATAATACAACCCAATCCAGGTACACATATATTTACACAGCGGAAACAATTCTCTTTTTAGAAGGTTAACAATATGAACTCTAGTTGTCTTTTAAACTTTCAATCACGTTTTCGGTCATATTAGCAGTTTAATATTACATGCACGGTTACAGGTACACACATAAAGCATGCTAGTGGGTCCTAGGGTACCCGTACATGGCATAATAGTAGCTACGCACGGACTCCCGTCACCTCGTGTGTATGTAGCCCCCAAAGATAATATCATATACTGAATTAATTCACCTAGGGGGACGATTACCCCTCACAAAGTTAGAAAGGAGACTTACCTCATGTCGAATCTACCTATCGGACCAAGGATGCGCCCGAAACTCCGAACTCTACACCCGAGGACTCGTAACTAGCCAAATATTGTTCAATTATATCAATTCATGCTCAAAGTAGGTAAATTATCCTATTTATTCAATAAATTCGACATTCTTGAAGAATTCCCAACATTCAACCCCGGGCCCGCATGCTCGAATTCCGAAAATTCTCGAAGGAATCACTCACCCATAGCCTAAGGATCGTTAATATACGATTTCTACTTAAATTCATAACAATAAATGAGTAATTCATCAAATTCCTCAAGAACCCTAAATTACTACCTAAATCTTGATTTTTCCATGGAAATCCTTAGATGCTAGGATGAAATCTTGTAAAAAGAAGTTAAGGAGTGAAGAAAATGAGTTAGAAATCACTTACCAACATTTTGGAGAAGAAAGAGTGTTTGAAAAATCGCCTCGTATGTCTTTGGGGTCTTGAAAAATGAAAAATAACTGAAAATACCACTTATTTATACTCCTATCAGGTCCCCCACCGCGGTCAGCGAAAAAGGGACCGCGGTTGCGCTAGCAAAAGCCAAGAAAAGCTGAAGAAAACCAAGAAAAATGATTGCAGTGACCTGCTCTAGTATTTTGTCCATAACTTTCTCTAAAGATGTACAGATTATGATTTCTTTATCTTTCTGGAAACTAGACACGAAGGGCTATAACTTTAGTTTTTGAATCATCTCAAAATTCCTTGTAGCTCAAAAGATATAGGCCTCCTACGTCGGACCAGTGACCCAGCTCCTTCACCGCGGACCGCGAAGGCACGACCGCGAAGCCCCCCCCCCCCCACTGCGGCCAGCACAAAAAGGACCACGGGCCGCGGTGGTGGGTACATAAATTTGACCCCTCAGACCTGCAACAACTATATTTTAGCCTAAAGACATCCCGGAACTCACCCGAGCCCCGGAACTTCAAACCGACGTACCAACAAGTCCCAAGTCATCCCACGGACTTGCTCGAGCCTTCGGAACACCCAAAACAATGCTAAAACTCAGAATCACACCTCAAAATCCCTAGAATCAAATTTAATAACTGTTGGTTGATTTCCCAATGCACACGCAAGTGTACGTGGTCGACAAGTAATATAGG
>ML383585.1:71117-87821 GCA_005239525.1 Nicotiana knightiana | reverse complement strand
TCGGTCTAGGATGGCAACAAGAATTTCCTCATATGACAAGTCCTCTGTAATCTGTACATCATCTGTGGGCACCACTCAAGTAGGATCGCTAATGCATTTACGTAAAATAGATACGTGAAAAACTGGATGGACATACTCCAACTCTGAGGGCACTTCTAACTCATAAGCTACTTGGCCAACTCTCCGAATGATCCTATAAGGCCCAATATATCATGGGCTAAGTTTGCCTTTCTTGCCAAACCTCATCACACCCTTCATAGGTGACACCTTTAAGAATACCCAGTCATCATTCCCGAACTCTAAATCTCGTCGTCAGACGTCCGAATATGACTTCTGACGACTCTGAGCTGTCAATAGTCGATCCCGGATAAGCTTTACTTTTTCTATGGCTTGCTGAACCAGGTCTGGCCCATGTAA
Organism: Nicotiana knightiana; assembly: GCA_005239525.1. Taxonomy (NCBI): domain Eukaryota; kingdom Viridiplantae; phylum Streptophyta; class Magnoliopsida; order Solanales; family Solanaceae; genus Nicotiana; species Nicotiana knightiana. The sequence goes on along the minus strand of ML383585.1, from coordinate 87,404 downwards.
TCCAGATTCTCCAACATCGAACCACCCTATAGGCGACCTACACTTCCGTCCGTAAAGAGCTTCGTATGGAGCCATCTGAATGCTGGAATGGTAGCTATTATTATACGCGAACTCAATAAGCGGCAGATGATCATCCCAGCTACCTTTGAAGTTATCACACAAGCTCGCAACATATCCTCCAGTGTTTGAATAGTACGCTCAGCCTGTCCGTCTGTCTGGGGATGAAATGTTGTACTAAGACTTACTTGAGTCCCCAATCCCTATTGGAAGGACCTCCAGAAGTTAGCTGTAAATTGAGCTCCTCTATCCGAGATAATAGATACAGGGACACCATGCAGTCGTACTATTTCCTTGAAATAAAGTCTCGCATAATCTTGTGAGGAATATTTAGTTCTAACGGGTAGAAAATGGGCTGACTTTGTGATCCTATCAACAATCACCTATATCGAATCGAACTTACGCTGGGTACGAGGTAAGCCTACGATGAAGTCCATATTGATTATCTCCCATTTCCATGTCGGAATCTTCATAGCCTGCAAAAATCCATCGGGTTTTTGATGCTCAATCTTAACCTGCTGACAGTTAGGACACTGAGCAACAAATTCTGCTATATCCTTTTTCATTCCGTCCCACCAATATATTTCCCGGATGTCATGATACATCTTTGTTGCTCCTGGATGGATAGAATAACGAGAATAGTGAGTTTCTCCCATAACCAGCGGATGCAACCCTGCAGCATTAGGCACACACAATCGTCCTTGATATTTGAGGACTCCATCTTCTGTAATTTCAAATGGTGTCTTCTCCTTCTGAAGGGTGGTGTCCCTATAACGAACTAACAGGATCCTCGTATTGGCGTTCCTTTACTTCAGTTACTAAAGAGGATGTTGTCGTATCTTGAATAGTAATTCCAATATCACCTGAATCCAGTAACCGAACTCCAAGACTAGCTAGTTGATGAACCTCACGAGCTATTTCCCTCTTTTCTGGCTGCAAATATGACAGGCTACCCATAGATCTACGGCTGAGGGCATCAACTACTATATTCGCCTTCCCCGGATGGTATAAAATTTCAACGTCATAGTCTTTAAGTAGCTCCAACCATCTCCTTTGACGTAGATTCAATTCCTTTTGCTTGAAGATGTACTGGAGGCTCTTATGATCCATATAGATATCAACATGAATGCCATACAAGTAGTGCCTCCACATCTTTAGTGCATGAATCACCGCAGCTAATTCTAAATCGTGGGTCGGGTAGTTCTTCTCGTGCTTTCTTAGTTGTCTAGAAGCATAAGCCACAACCTTACCATGCTGCATCAGCACACAACCCAATCCAATGCCTGAAGCATCGCAATAGATAACATAACCATCGGTCCCTTCTGGGAGCGTTAGAACCGGTGCTGAAGTTAACATGTTCTTTAACGCCTAGAAACCCCGTTCACAAGCATCAGTCCATTGAAACTTTTCTCCCTTCTTAGTCAACTTTGTTAAAGGTGCTGAAAGGGAAGAAAATCCTTCCACAAATCTCCTGTAATAACCCGCCAATCCAAGAAAGCTACGAACCTCCGTGGGTGTTGTGGGCCTAGGCCAAGTCTTTACTACCTCAATCTTTTGTGTATCCATCGGATGCCTTCACTTGAAATGATATGCCCAAGGAAAGTTACAGAGTTCAACCAGAACTCACACTTAGAAAATTTTGCATACAACTTCCTTTCTTGTAGAACTCTGAGCACAGTACGCAGATGACCAGCATGCTTATCCTCTAAACGAGAATATACCAATATATCATCGATAAATACAATTATAAACATATCTAAGAAAGGCCTGAACACACGGTTCATCAAATCCATGAATACTGTCGGGGCATTGGTCAGACCGAATGACATAACTCGAAACTTAAAGTGCCCATATCTAGTCCTGAATGATGTCTTCGGAATATCTTCATCCTTAACCCGTACCTGATGGTACCCGAATCTCAAGTCTATCTTTGAAAAGCACTTGGCACCTTGCAACTGATCAAATAAATCGTCAATCCTCGGTAGCGGGTACTTATTCTTGATCGTCACCTTATTCAGTTGCCTATAATCAATACACATTCGTAAGGAACCATCTTTCTTCCTTACAAACAACATAGGTGCTCCCCACGGTGACGTATTAGGTCTGATAAAACCTTTTTCAAGCAAGTCCTTTAGTTGTTCTTTCAACTCTTTCAGCTCTACGGGGGCCATTCTATAGGGAGGAATAGATATTGGGTGAGTATCTGGTAGTAGGTCAATAGAAAACTCAAGTTCTCGCTCTGGCGGGAGACCTGGAAGTTCATCAGGAAAGATATCTAGAAACTCATTTACCACAGGGATGGACTGAATGGTTGGTGACTCTACTTCCACATTTTGAACCAGAACTAAGTGATAAATACAGCCCTTCTTGATCATCTTCTTTGCCTTGAGATAAGAAATAAATATACCTCTCAGCGATGCCGTGTTACCTTTCCACTCCAAAACAGGCTCCCCCGAAAATTGAAATTGGACTATCTTTGATCTACAATCAACATTGGCATGACAAGAAGCCAACCAATCCATACCCATTATAACATCAAATTCTACCATATGTAACTCGATTAAGTCTGCTACATTAGGTCGACCATGAACTATTATTATACAACCCCTATATACCTGCTTAGCTATCACCGAGTCCCCAACAGGTGTAGATACCTCAAAAGGTTTAACCAACTCAGGTTTTATTTCAAACTTACTAGCAACCAATGGAGTAACGTATGATAAGGTAGAACCTGGATCAATCAGTGCATATACATCATAGGAGGAGACTGATAATATACCTGTAACAACATCAGGTGATGACTCTTGGTTCTGTCGTCCTGCTAACGGATAAATGCGATTCTGAGGGCTGCTCGAGGTAGATGCTCCACCTCTGCCTCTACCACGACTCATTGGTGCATGGGGACCTTGCCTAGGGGGCGTACTGATGATGATGATCCAGCTACAGATCCCGCTGGCTGAGCTACGCTTGCATCACCTCTCATCGGACATTCCCTCATAACGTGGCCTGGATAATCACAAGTATAACAAACACCTAATCCCATACGGCACTGTCCAGTATGCTGCTTACCACATTGAGTACATCATGGCAAGGGTGGCCTCATCTGATTTGACTCACCCCTATACTGAGAACCTGAGGCCCTAAAATTCTGACCAGGCCCTGAATATGTAGAACGATCAAATCTCTTACCGCCAAACTGAGGGGGCGTGCTAGCCGAGGGCTGGGATGGATATCTCAAATATTGCTTCCTCTAACCACCTCGAAACTCACCAGAAGGACCCGAAGACCTCGCTCTCTTATTCTGGGCCCTATCATGCTCACAGTTGGTCCTCTGTTTCTGTTTATGCTCCTCTACACCCTGAGCGTATGCCTGCATACGAGAAATATCCATGTCTGGATGAAGTGAAACCGACATACAATCGTTAAGCAAGTGAGGCTCTAATCCCATCACGAACTAATGAACCCAATCCTCCATCTTAGATACAATAGTGGAAGCATACCTAACCAACGAATCAAACTGAAGACTGTACTCCCGAACACTCATGTTTCCCTGCCGAAGGGTCAAGAACCTGTCAACTCTGGCTCGCCTAAGCTCTGGTGGCAGATAATGATGAAGAAAAGCTTCTGTAAACTCCTTCCATACCGCTGGAAGGGCATTCTCACCTCTGGACAATTCCTAAGACTCGTACCAATTAACTGCAACATCTCAGAGTCTATAGGAAGCTAGCTCAACTGACTCAGTCGCAGTGACCTTCATTACCCGTAATGTCCTCTGCACTCTATCAATAAATACCTGAGGGTCCTCATTCGAGTCTGCTCCAGTGAATATCGGAGGGTCTAAATTAATAAAGTCACGAACCCTCGCACTCACGGACCTATCTGCGTGACCGATACTTATTTCCTGACGCCGAGCCTGTGCGGCTACTAATCGGGTCAATAACTGAACAACATCTCTCATCTCCTGACCCGGCGCATCCGGCTGAGGTGCTGAATGTACAGGGGCGGGCGCTGAAGCTGGTGCGCTTCGGAGCTCTTCTGGAAAAGGCGGGGTATGTGAAGTCTGAGATGGAACCTCACCATTAGATTCTCCCTGAGCCCTGGTAACTCGTGGCGCTCGACTAGTAGTCTCACCAGCCACAGACTTTCCCTTCTGGGCGACCGTACTCTTTGGAGGCATCGCTGACAATATAACGTATCATTAGGAACATTAATTCTTGTATTGCACGATCTGAGATAAAAAGAGAGGATACCATCCTATATGTCCTGTAGCGTCCTGTTTATAAGTGTGGTGCACGACACACCGATAAACAAGACTCTACTAGACACGGTCTGTAGACAACCCTAGGATAGAACTACTCTGATACATTCTATCACGACCCAAACCGATGAGCCGCGACGGGTGCCTGAGTCCTACCTGTCAAACACCCCTAAACATGCGTCTAAAATATGAACCTGAATAACATCTGCTGAATTACGAGAACATTTTACATGAAGGAAATCTGCACAAAAAGGCATACATACATATACGTACAATATACATAGGACGAGCCGACAAGGCTGCTATAGACAACTATACATCTCAATACTGGAAGCCGGCAAGGCCACATACTATCCAACTAGACATACTGTCTACAGACCTCTAGTAGAAACATAACTGTATAAAGATGGGTCTGAGCCACGTCATACCCATATATGTCTATATACAAACGTATCGTACCAAAATCAAAAGTAGCTTAGGATCAAGTGGAGCACTCCAACTCTCGCTGATCAGGGATCCTAAGAAGGGGGACCGTCAGTTCACCTACCTGCACCTGCGGGCATGAAACGCAGCGTCCCCAGGCAAAAGGGACGTCAGTACGGATAATGTACTGGGTATGTAAGGCACATAAATAAATACATAAGAGACATGGAAGAGATATAGAGTAATTGACTCAACTTGTATGTCTGGATAACTCTGTAATAATAAATCACTTTTAGCATCATGCATATGCGTATGAATGTCATGTCATGCATAGGTATATGTTTCATAACATCATCAGCCTCTAAGGGCATCCCATCATATTATATCGGCCACTGTGGGCAAAATCATCATCGTATACCAGCTGATCAGGTGGTGGTGCATATATAACGCCATAACCTTTCCCATATCCCATATACATATATATACATACATATATACGCGTATATAACGCCGTTTGAGTATACATACATACATATGCGTATATAATGCTGTTAGAGTATACGTACATATATACGCGTATATAACGCCGTTTGAATCATATTTCAGCCACTGTGGGCAACATCATCATCATATACCAACTGATCAGGTGGTGGTGCGTATATAACGCTGTAACCTTTTCCCATATCCCATATACATATATTTGCATATATACGCGTATATAACGCCATCTGGTCATGGGTTAATGCACATGTATGAAATGCATGAAAAGTACGCAATAATCTCAATATTCCTTCCGGGTAAACTTTTCCAACTGCGTATTATTCTGAGACCCATGAACAGAAAATAATAATAATTCTCATGGGGAATCAAGAATATAGACGCCCCTACTATTTTTATGAATAGAGTAATTTATAGAAACTGTGTATTTGCTCGTTTCTTCAGTATAATTTGGACCATGCCAAAAGAAAGAAAGGATGGCCTTAACATACCTGGAGTAGGGAAAACTCCGTATAATATTCCACTGGAAACCTTAGTGGATTGAACTTAGAACCCCAAAAAATCAGATTGAATTTTGTTTATGTTCTTGAAGTCTTGAACAGATTGAGCTTCTGCCATTTGGAGCAATTTGAACGGAATTAGCTTCTGTTTCTTTGAAGCTTTTTGGAACAAATTAAGCCTCCTCCTTGAAGACTTTGAACTTAGGAAAATGGAATATGCATTACTTTAGGATTTTTGATGTCTTTGGTCTTATTTTGTCCAAATGAATAGAACAAACATTTAATTTGTTAAATCCCCTTAATTCCTAGGTTGCCACATAGGACCATATGACTACTTAGTCACTTTCTATATTTGTGGCTTCTTGCCACGTTTTGGGGGGTCCTTTATAATTTCTTATTAGTTAACTGGGTAATGTCCTGTTACCCGGTAATTAACCAATTACCCGCATANTATGTTTGGTAAATGTTCTTGCTGCCACGTTTTGGAGTATGTATTTTATTAATTTTTATCCACTTATTAGTTAACTGGGTAATGTCCTGTTACCCGGTAATTAACCAATTACCCGCATAATTTAAAAATTACCACAAATTCCTTAAAATTCTACTTATTTTTAATATACTTCATATATACTTTATACATTATACTACCGTGGTCATATGGTACCTTGCATGGTACTAGTTCATAATTATCGGGTATTATCGCTCGACCCATATTTTATTCCAAATTGGTCATTTTCAACGAAACTCATTTTCTTTAATTCATGTACCCCTTTATCCTTCATAACACTTATTTATCGCTTGTTATAAGTAGCGTAACTACATTAACCTCAAGATAATCTCATTCCCAAGACTACGTCAATTAACTTAAGACGAAACTTTTAACGTACGAAAACGCGAGATATAACAATAATCATCTTTTACATACTGAAATTGTGCTTTAATAATTTGAGCAAGCAACCTTGCAAAATTCAAATTGCAAGTTGATAACAAACGCGCATGTGACCGTACAATAGATGCATCTACTGAAATCATATAATAGTAAATAGTCAACATGGGAGATGACTGTACCCATATATATATCACCTTGTATTCATTCCAGAAATCAAGGGATTCAATCACAATCTTAACTGGTACATCACGAGAATAAGCAGCACAAGAGAATTCTTGAAGAATCTTCCATTTCTTCAATGTATGCCAATGTGAATTCTCAGTCAATTTTCGCATCATAACTGAACCAGGATGGCCGACTGGTCATGCCAACTAATATTTGTTACAGTAAACCTCTAGTTTACTTGTGGTATGTGATTCCATCATCATGCTTATACATCTGTAGTACAAATAGAAGAAAGTCGGTAACCTTTCATATTTACTAGGTATGTTATAGTAATATGAAGATAATCAATCTTCTTTTCACTTATAGTCTCAATATGCCATCCACTTTGGTTAATACATTTGAAACTCAAAAGCTTTTTTTTAGACTTACAACAATATCAATGTCAAGAAAAATTTCATTCATCTGGAGTAACAAATTAGCTCTTCCGGAGCTCTTAATTAATTTTGTACTACAAGATCTTTTGTCATACCATCCATATGGTGAATGTATCATTCACGGAGAAAATCATATCATAATAATTGTCATGGTCGAAATCATCATAAGCAAAATCATTTCTTGCTTTACTTTTACCTTTAATAACTTTTTATAAGCATGGCAAAATATTTTTTGGCGTACCACATATACGCGACCAATGACATAGTCATGTAACCACATTGTAAAATTCATTATCTTTATTTCTCTCAAACCTCCCATAGAGGTGAGTTGTGGTATTTATCCAATCATACAAAAGCACGTTATTATGCATAATCTTTATCACATGAAGTATATATTTTCACATTCACTTTCAGGAATGAGTCTGTATTTACAATGCTTATCACAAGTCACATTTTCAGGTAATGGACTATAATCATGTGAGCATGCCTCATATTTACAAATCATATTGATACACAATTCCTTCACGTTTGAAGAATTATTTTGAGAACCCTTATTGTTCTCCCTATTATAATTACTATAATAATGACTATTATTATTTTGGTCTTTGGCATGCCACGTTCATTGGTCAACCACTTGTCTTCATTTAGATATATTATGCACCACTATCACATTCACTTCAAGAATTGAGCAAATCAAGTGGGATAAACTTCATGTTTTTTCATGAAAAATATATTATTTTTTTTAGTCATCATTATATCATCAATATGGTGCATTGAGACTCAAACCCGATGCCTTACCATATAAAAGTATGTGTTCATAATAAGTTGGGACTCGAACCCAACTCTTACAATCATGGAGCATCAGGACTCAAAACTCGATGTCTTATCCTCATGGTGTGTTGGGACTTAATACCCACTGTCTTCTCCTTAACCTTTGGCATAATAGGCCATATTGCATCTCCCTTGAGCCTTTAATCATGGGAAGACTTAGATAACACTGCAGCAAAGGTCACAACAAATATGAATAACAGCGTATGTTACTTGTATTTAATTTACAATACTGTCATTTTTTTCTTTTTATGAAAACTAGGTTTCTAATACTAATGCCCCGCATCACTGTATATTTTCCAACAATTTCCAAAAAGTGTCTGCCCACAAACAAGTATAACACATAGACAAATCAAAAGATGGGATATGGTTCTTCTTGATTCAACCAGCTCATTTTCCTGCACAAATAATATTGTACTTTGTGTAATATGAATAATACCAAAAATTTTAAATTTCAAATATTAAAATGAGAATTTATAGGAAGAATGAAAAAATACTCCCTGGACAATTGAAGCAAATTGATTCACATATGAAATGCTCAAGCTTCTACTGGCAACGTAACTGATTCTAGATAGTCAACATTTTGTAGTTCAACCATAGACTTGGTTGTCTTCGTACTTTAAGATGATAATTGAAATAAAATTAGAGCTTCGTGCTGATAAAGTGTTAAGAAATGTAGCTCAAAGTAACAATATAAAACAAGAAGATAAGTAGAATAAGAAAAGAATAGATAACTTTCATATTTCATCAAGTGTTCATGTGTATCCAATGTGATGCCCAAACCCTCTACATTCTCTGCAACAGGGTATCACCCTGTGAAAATGTTTCAGATGTCCCATATACCAGAGCCTTGATCATTGCATGCATTCTAGACGGCATTCCTGTGGTTGCTTAAATATTACTAATACATATATTAGTTATTTCACATTCTACCCTGCATAAATTTGTTGTATAACTTATCCATGTATTACTTATACCCCCAATTAAAATATAATATTAGTTATGTTGATTGTTGTACAAAGTAACTAAAGAATACCAAACATGATACTCCTAAAACATGAATAACTTACCATATAACCAACTGCCAAATGACCTTTAGGTTTTTGCTCTAGAGAACATCGAAATAACTGCATTGCTACGTCGAATAAAAGAAGAAACAAACTTAAAACATACCTATGTTATGTTTATTATTAGTACTTTATCTTTTGGCACACTGAAAAATAATAAAAAGCACTGAATTCATACTGAACTGGAGAGTATCGTGCTGGTGTTGCGGATTTCTTCTTTTCACGAAAAAATGTCAATCCTAACATCAAAAGCATTGCTCAAATGCCATCCTACATGCTAGAAGAAGATACACAATATAATTAATAATTTTTGGCATCAAGGTAACTCTTTCATTATTTTTATATTAATACACAGTCTCTCCAGCTACCTTTCCTCATCAGATTTATCTATGGCAATTCATGAATTCTTGTACACCACTGGCTTCATTCTTTGCAATCTAATTTGACGAATTAAGCATTAGTCCCAAGAAGGAAAAAGAAAAGACACTATGTAACAAACTAGCAATGATCTTCTATTAACACTTGCCAAAATTCTACATCAAGGAGAGAAATCTCATAAAAATCAAAATATTATTCTCAAAGGTGTAGTCCACATAGGAAGGTGCAAGAAAATTGTGATTCAATAGCGATCAGCTAGCCAAGTATAGAAAGTTGATAAAGAAACTCTTCTGGAACATCCTCCTTTATAAACCCCTGCAGGCAGAGCAGTCATGGCCGTCAATTTACAAATGAAAGCAGTTTTGAATGGTCACATATAGGAAACTGGCAATGTGAGAAAAGTATTTTACTTTATACAGTAAGAAAAAGAGTGGTGGCAAAAAAATTGAAAATACAAAGGATCATGCAAAGCTATAGTAGCTGAGAGTCTCAATAAAAAATGCTTCAAAACCCACTAAATGTGAACAAAAAATAAATGTTTATCTTATTTTTCCCTCCGGGAGAAGAATTTTGAGTCATAAAATGACTTTTCACGACTCAAAATATAATTTTACAATAATGTGAGTAGATTTCATCTGCAAATGGCAAACATCTTAAGTGCAGTTTGCTTAGGCAACTGTGGATGGATTTGGCAACAAATATGAAGCTCCATACATGGCACAAATCACAAAAATTGAAAAAACAAGGGAAAGCAAGCAATGCCAAAAGGATGGCAACAGATGCAAGAACTTATCATCAAGTTTGAGATTAGCAATACCTACGTTTTTTTCCCTTTTACACCTTTATTATAAATGGGGAGTCAAAGCTTCACAGTATTCCCTCTAAATCCATGTGCATATGCTATAAAATGTTGTTTATATTAAAAATGTTAAGTAGAAACCTTTCTACAGACTGAAGCTCAAAAATTTCTACAAGAACTTAATTTCCCCAATCTTTTCATGCTCTACTATTAAGCTTGTTCCCAATTAGAGTAAGACAAAAAGGATTGCATCGGTCAGCTAAAGAAAACAGCTGAGTGCACAGATCTTTTTTCCCAATATATCATTTTTCTTTTGCTCAGTGGTGTGGATAACATTAGATGCCATTTTTGGAGAAATTCTTCACCCGATGTCTAGTTTTGTTCTTGGACACCATGCTTTTTGTTGCCTCTAATATTTTAGAGTACAACTATGAGCAAGATAATCCTTTCTAGGTCTTATTCCAACAATATGAGTAACTCGTGATCTTTAGTAGGAAAAACTAGGGAAAAGGTACACTTCCTTCCAAGAACAAAAAGCTCCTAGCCTCCTTTTTTTAGCTTGCTAGATACCCATGACCTGGTACACACCCTACCTTTCAGCTTCATATCCCTTCGGGCCCTATAGTTCTCCACTCTCCATGCACCACTTAGCTTTTGGCCCTTCAATTGGAGGGGTTAATCCAAAAAAAGAGCACCAATGACTGACTAGTATGTCTAATATCTCGTACATCGAATGAGCCGTTACCGAGGACGAGAAATGGCTAATGTTCAACATAATAATTTTAGTCACTTTGTGAATGAATGCTAGTTCTAAGACAGAAAAATTGAACAAATAGACTACACAGTGCTTGCATTTCTCCATGTGCCCAATCCCTTCATTTAAGTGAAATGCTCGCGAGATCCTAAACCTGAAGCTAGCATATTAAAATTTAGAATAACGACACGACAAAAATAAGAGAATCTAAACACTTGCATACATTGTATCTCAACTCAAGGAACTTATCTAAATGCAACACTTATACATGAATCCATATATCGTTAGAAAATGTGGTTACTTCTGATGTTTACACATGAGCTCTTCCCTTTTGTAAATAGCGTAAAGTGAAACTGACATCCACTTCTTAAATTATTGTTTTATAAACCAAACAAAAGAAACAGTTAATTCCAAATCAGATAAAATTTCCCTTCAATCATCACTATATAAAATACGGCCAACGACAAGGCACTAGAGTAGTTTAGTGACTAAACAACCTACAAACATTGCACACATTTAGATCTTATCTTCATAAAATTTTTAGTATTTGACTCCTTTTACTCCCATCTTTTGTTACTTCAGATATGCACATGCATATTTAAACGGGGACAACCCTTTGGCAAGCTTATTTGAGTCAAGATAACCTTGGCAAAAGAGGCATTCAATTATGCAATAGGTGTTACATGTTGTTGACCCAAGTCACTGCATAGTTTTGAAGATTGAAAATGTCTGATCAGTTGAACCAGGTCCATCAGAGCACACATACTTGACCTAACGCGTTGGCACATGAACCGTATATGCATAGGAGATGAATGCGATTGTGAAGTATCAATGAACGAGGAGAGTGTCTTCTAATGCGAATATATTGCAAATTGATAAGAGAATAGAAGTTGAATTCAGCAAGGACAGTAGCGAAAGAAGGAAGTTGAGTTTGATATGAACTCTTTCTCCCAGGTAGAGTTGTACCAGAACTGAACGAAAAACTCAACAACTGACTCTATAAATAATTGAAGTATTCTTGCTTGAATTAAGAACGCACAAGTGCAGGAGTGAATCAAGAACTGAAAGAAAAATTCCCAGAGATTTTGCAAGCAGAATTACTGTGCGATACAAAGGCTACAGACCAGCTAGAAGAACCAGTTCCATTTGTTTGTCATTGAGTCTAGTTGGTTGTAGTAGGCGATTTAATATTGTATCTTTCCAGCTTTCATAGAAGCAATTGTAATAGGTACACATTGTTCAAGTTAGAGTTAACTTGAAGCTTGTAGGAATTAGCAAGAGGCTAGTTACTACGAAGGGATTAGAGTTAGTCCTAGGATTATAAAGAATTTATTTTGTAAGTCCGTTTGGCTCAGAGTTTTAGTGAAGAGTTTGAGAAAATCCTACTGAGGAGTAGGTCATGTTTTTTTCACCTTTTGAGCCAGGTGTTTTTCACGTAAAAATTTCTGTGTTTTTACTTTACTGCTTTTATTATTCCGCAACAGTAGAAGTTGGAACAACAAGAAGAACCAGATTCTTCTAGAGAGACAACACTCGAAATATTGGATACCACACAAATTAACCTATCTTCTTGTGTGGTATTGGCGTCTAAAACATCAATTGGTATCAGAGCAGGATATCCTTGAAAAGCTAGCACCTTGGAGAAGATCAAGATGAGTGCACCACCTGAAAACTGGGAGGGTCAATCAACTNATTGGAGAAGACTATGAACTCTGGGACATAGTCACTGATGGTCCTCTAGCTACCATGATGAAGACTGCTGAAGGTATAGATGTACCAAAGACTAGAGCTGACTGCACTGCTGAGGATCTGAAGAAATGGGAGAAGAATGGAAAGGCCAAAAAGTGGCTAGTGTGTGGACTAGGTCCAGACGAGTACAACAGAATCCAAAGCTGCACCACTGCCAAAGAGATCTGGGATACCTTGCAAGTAGCCCATGAAGGAACACCTCAGGTAAAAAGGTCAAGAGGTACTCTACTATACTCTCAGTATGAAAACTTCACTATGAAAGAAGGAGAGACTATCCAAGAGATGTACACAAGGTTCACAACCTTGACTAATGAACTGAAGTCTCTTGGAAGAGTCATTCTTGAAGAGGACAAGGTTGAAAAGATCCTGACAAGGGTCTTGCCTATTTCCTTGGAAAGCAAAATCACTGCTATCCAGGAATCCAAAAATATGGCAACCCTGAGATTGGATGAGCTGATTGGAAACCTCACTGCCTATGAACTCAGAAGGAAGACAATGAAGATGGATGGTACAAAGAAAGAGAGGAGTCTAGCACTAAGAATCACTGAGGGATCATATCTGGAGGATGATGAGATGGCCATGATTACCAAAGAATTCAGAAAATTTCTCATGAGGAAGAAGGGCATCTCTAGAGGAGGAAACTACAACAAAGCAAAAGCTCCAAAAAGGCCAACCAACAAGGGATGCTACAAATGTGGTAAGACTGACCATATCATCAAAAACTGTCCTCAGTGGGAAGTAGAATGGAAAAAGGAGAGATATGAAAGAAGGAACATGAAGAAGGAACATGTCCAACCCAAGAAACCACAACAAAGGCTATGGTTGCTGCATGGGGGGAAAGTTCAGATGAGGAATCAGAAGATGGGGAGATTGAAGATCAGGCGCTCATGGAAACATGAGAATCTGATGAGGAATCACATGAAGAACCAGAGGTAAGTATCTCCCATCTTAAAAACAAAGTAAAGTTCCTATATAAGAAAAAACTCTCTAAGTTGCTACTTGATTTCATAGATGATTCTGAGGAAATAACCAAAGAGAAGGATCAACTATCTAAAGAATGTGCAATGCTAAAAGCAAAGTGCATGAACTTGGAAATCAGAGTCAGTGAATCTGAAAAGAAAAACATTGTTTTGTTGAATCAGTTTCATCCACTTGAAACTGAGATTCTAGAACTAAAATCTGAAAACTTAAAGATAAAGCTAGGATCCAGTAAAAAGGTTGTTGATTATTCACATATCATGTTAGAAGAAAATGTGGGTAAACTAAAAGATAAGATGTATGCCAAGGATGAACAAATAAGAACTCTTAACGAAGAACTTGGCAAAGTCAAACATGAATTAAATCGAACTTGTAAAAGGAATAAATCCTCTGATGCCCTGATATGGCTTCAAGAGAATCATAGTAGCAACCGTAGAGGGATTGGATTTGGAAGTCAGTTGCCCAAGTAGAATCCCAAAATTAAGTATCTCACTCTCCTTGAGAATAAAATCTACACCCATTGTGGTAAGACTGACCACTACAAATATGAGTGTACTGCAAAAGAGCAGGCCAGTCGAAAAAACGAGAGGTTTGTCAAAAAGAAAAACTAGCTACCAAATTGGGCCAGAAAAAATTTGATTCATCCATTCTCTCACAGAAAGGACCCAAACTAGTTTGGGTTCTTAAAACTAACTCCTGATTCTTTTTGTAGGTTCAAGTGAGAAGAGGCAGCCAAATTTGGTATTTGGATAGTGGCTGCTTAAAGCATATGACAGGGAACATGGAACAGTTCCTTTCACTTGAAAGTCTCAAAGGAGGAAATGTCTCCTTTGGAAACGGAAAGAAAGGTGAAATTATTGGGGTTGGTAAGGTAGGTAAGGATGCCACACAATCCATTGAACATGTGTATCTGATAGATGGCTTGAAATATAGCCTGATCAGTGTATCACAACTGTGTGACAGAGGTAACCTGGTTGCTTTTACTTCCACAAAATGTTTTGTGATTAACCTGCTTACTGACAAGATTGTTTTGCAGGGAAAAAGAATGAATAACATCTATGTCATAGACTTGTCCACACTGTCTGAAAATGAACTCACTTGCCTAAGTGTGTTGGACAGTGATCCCCTCCTGTGGCACAAACGACTTGGTCATGCGAGTCTGACTCAGCTGAACAAACTAGTCTCTAAGGACTTAGTGGTAGGGTTCCTTAACATTAAGTTCAAGGAGGACAAATTTTGTGAGGCATGTGCCAGGGGGAAGCAGGTAAGGTTTTCTTTCAAAAGTAAGAAAATAGTCAGTACCACCAGGACGTTGGAACTGGTTCATATGGATCTGTGTGGTCCTATGAGAACTCTGATAAGAGGTGGTAAGAGATATGTGATGGTGCTAGTTGATGATTATTCAAGGTTCACTTGGATCTTATTCCTGGCATCTAAGGATCAAACATTTGATATGTTCACCTCATTTGTCAAGAAAACTCAAAATCAATTAGGACATCAACTAGCATCAATAAGATCTGACCATGGTACTGTATTTGAGAATGCTAAGTTTGCTGAGTTTTGTGATGAACATGGTGTCAATCATAACTTTTCTGCTCCTAGAACCCCACAGCAAAATGGGGGTGTTGAAAGGAAAAACATAACTCTTGAAGACATGGCAAGAACCATGCTTCTATCTAGAAAACTACCTCACAACTTTTGGGCTGAAGCAATAAACACTGCTTGTTACATAATCAATAGATGCATGACCAGACCTCTAGTACAGAAAACTCCCTATGAATTACTTAAAGGGAGAAAATCCAACATATTCCACCTTAGGGCTTTTGGATGTAAGTGTTTTGTGCATAATAATGGCAAAGATTCCCTAGGAAAATTTGACCCCAGAAGGGATGAGGGAGTATTCTTGGGATATTCA
Source organism: Nicotiana knightiana (assembly GCA_005239525.1). Lineage (NCBI taxonomy): Eukaryota > Viridiplantae > Streptophyta > Magnoliopsida > Solanales > Solanaceae > Nicotiana > Nicotiana knightiana. The sequence goes on along the minus strand of ML383585.1, from coordinate 71,712 downwards.
TCACATAGCAAAGTTTATAAAGTGTATAATAAAAGAACTATGTGTGTATAATAAAGTGTACATGTTGTCTTTGATGAAACTAACACTCTTGCTGAGAGACATGAACCAGAAGATGAGGAGCTTGGACTGGTGAGAAGCAGTGAAAACATTGAAGCAAACATGGAAGATGGAACAGGTGATGGACCAGGTTCAACTACCCCAAGCAACATGACAGGGGGAATTCATCATATGCAACCTGGCCCTGATCCTGCTCCACATCAACAAGACATCATGGAATTGTCTAGGAATGAACAGCTGGTACTCAAACCACACAGATATCAGAGTTCTCACCCTCTTGAGAACATCATAACAGATTTGACATCCGGAATCAAAACAAGATCATCCTCGAAAAATCTGTGTGCGTTTGATGCTTTTCTATACATGATCGAACCAAAGAACATTGAGGAAAACATTGGGTAAATGCCATGCAAGAAGAGCTGAATCAATTTGAAAGAAGTCAAGTATGGCACTTGGTACCCAGGCCACTAGACAAATTAGTGATTGGCACCAAGTGGGTCTTCAGGAACAAGCTCGATGAGGATGGAACTGTTACAAG
>ML383585.1:0-70228 GCA_005239525.1 Nicotiana knightiana | reverse complement strand
TGCACACATGGAATTCACTCTTCATCAGATGGATGTTAAGAGTGCCTTTCTCAATGGCTATCTGAAGGAAGATGTATTTGTCAAGCAGCCTCCAGGTTTTGAAAGCAAGGAGTCACCTGACCACGTATACAAACTCGACAAGGCTCTGTATGGTCTCAAACAAGCACCAAGATCATGGTACGAACGATTATCAAAATTCCTGCTAGAACATGGGTACAAACGAGGAAAAATTGACAGTACCTTGTTCTTAAAGGAAAAGGGTAAGGATCTGCTGGTTGTGCAAATATACGTGGATGATATTATATTTGGGGCGACTTCTGAAAAAGTGAGCAAGGAATTTGCTATGCTTATGGGGAGTGAGTTTGAGATGAGTATGATGGGTGAGCTAAACTTCTTCTTAGGCTTGCAAATCAAGCAAAACTCAAATGGAACAATGATCCACCAACAAAAGTATGTGAAAGAATTGCTCAAGAAGTTTAAAATGGAAGACTCAAAGGAAATAGACACTCCCATAGCCACAACTACAAAATTGGATGTGGATGAACCTGGTTCATCCGTTGATCAGAAGCTATACAGAGGGATGATTGGGTCTCTATTATATCTCACTGCCAGCAGACCTGATATTGTGCTCAACGTGGGACTATGTGCTAGGTTTCAAGCAAATCCAAAGGAGTCCAACCTCACTACAGTGAAGAGAATTTTGAGATATTTGAAAGGCACCACTGATTTGTGCCTTTGGTATCCTAAAGGTAGTAATTTCGACCTTGNTTGACAGGAAGAGTACTTCAGGCATGGCTCACTTTTTGGGCTCCTGCCTTGTGTCTTGGGCCACCAAGAAACAGAATTCAGTAGCTTTGTCTACTGCTAAGGCTGAATATGTGGCTGCAGCCTCTTGTTGTGCTCAGTTGCTATAGATCAAGCAACAACTCATGGACTTCGGTATAAATGTGGGATGCATTCCTATTTTCTGTGATAACACTAGTGCCATTAGTATGACGAAGAACCCGGTTCATCATAAGAGAACTAAGCACATAGATGTTAGGCACCATTTCCTTAGGGATAACAATGAAAAAGGAATGATCTCAATTGAATTTTGTGCTACTGATCAACAAACTGCAATATCTTTACTAAAGCACTGAGTAAGGAGCATTTTGAGAGAAACATGCTTGAATCAATTTTTTTTTGGCTAGAAACACTAACATAGATAATCAACCAGACTAATCATTGCTCAGCATCATGACTTTACTGTCATACTCTCTTGCCATGTATTAATATGATTCTCTGGTTGCTAATGATGTTTCTCTATCTTTGTAAATTGAGGCAAATTAAGGACTTTAGCACGATGAACCTGGTTCATCTCTGCTGGTTCATCTGAATGACAAGGTATGTGCTCATCTCCATACAATTATTGAACTAATTACAGCCACACATGAGCAGGATTCTATCTATATTTGGTTCATTTCAAATTCTTTGTACTAATCCCTAAATGAACCCGTTCCAAGAAGTCCCATCAGTACTCAATTAGCCTAGAGGTAGGGAACTCTTAACTGTCTAATCAATGACACTCCTACAACTGCTAGACTCCCACTTAAATAAATATTCTGCCCGTTGTATAATTAATAGCCATATCTTATATAAGGGTCATCATTACTCTTTTCTTCATAAAGTAACCGTCGAGCCAAGATCATTATTCTTCAAACCCAAAACTGATCACTTTTCCTTTCTTCCTAACAACACTCATAATCATGTCTTCACCACCATCTGCTTCGTCTTCTTCATCGCCAAATCGTGATTATGATGGAGGGAATTATGAATCAGATTCAAATTCTCCATCTGTATACAGTTCTCAATCACCAGAAAGAACCTCAACCCCTGAAAACCCTCCTATTCCAGAACCTATATCTAACCCTAACCCAACCCCTCGTGGTCGTCGTGTAAAGGTTCTTTCCAGAAAATTAGTGGCTTCTGGGTCCCGTGCAAGATTCTTGGAGGTAGTTCTGTAGGCTGAAAAGGATAATAATTCTGAATCATCAAGTGAATCTTTTAAATCAGCCAACGAGGAGGAAGCACCTGGTTCATCAAATTCTGAACAAGGTAATCTTGATGCTATTTCTGAATCTGTTAATTCTGAGAACATGTTTGTTCTGGTTGGGTCGGTAGTTGATGTTGAAGTGCCGAGTAAGCGAAGAAAATTGGTAAAAGGTAAATTTCTTGAGGGAGAGGGATTTGGGGAGGATGTTACCACATTGGCTATCTGTGGTCCCATTCCTTAGAAGGTTGGAGAAGATGTCACAGAGTTAGGGGAAGTGTAGTCGAGGAAGCAGCGACAGGTTTAGCAAGCTTGAAGAAAGGAGCAGATGAACCTGTTTCATCTGGGGACGAGACGTTGACTGAAAGGCTAAGGAAACTGGGGGAGTCCTATAACCCTAAGAAAAAGGAGGACTCAGAAGTCCAAAAAGGCTACTAACCCAGTTCCTTCTAAGAAGAGGAAAGCTTCTGTAGTTGCTGATGCTCCTGTTCCTAAGGTGCGTGCTACACGTAGTGTTGTGAGAGAGGAAGAAGAAATGTTTGAGAAGGCTGTGCTAGAGAGCAAGAAAAAGAGAGCTGCAAAGGGAAAGGCTAAAGTAGCTGAGCCTGTGGAGACTGTTGAGGTTGAAGAGGATACGATGGACCTGGTCCATCATGAGGAGCAGACTGCTCCTGTTGTGGTTGAGTCACCAAAATCAAAAAGGGCTAAGGCTTCTTCAAAGAAGTCAGCTACAGTGTCTGTCACACCTACAAGAACTATTAAAAGGACCAGATCCAAGGCAAGAAAAGTGAAAGTCATTGAGAAAGATGATGATAAAGAGTGGAGTGGAGAAGATGAGAGGGAAGTTGGTGAGGTGACTGAAAGAATCACCTTGTTTGGTAAAAGAACAATTCTGAAGGGAAAGTTGTTGAAGGATCTCGAGGAACCTGGGATGCGATACCTGCTGGACACACTGAATGTTCAGGGGTGGAAAAACATGGTCCTTCACATGGAAGGAATGTTGTCTAGAGTTGAACTGGTGGAGTTCATGGGTAATGCAGTGGTCAAGGACGGCAGAGTCACTACCACAGTCAAAGGAATTCAAGTCTCTTTTGATGCTAAAGAGCTAGGAGAAATTCTGCACATTCCTACTGAGGGCTACGAAGATTACACTAGGCAAAGATGGCCTAGTTTGGATGGGTTAGCCTCAACAATCAACATTACCAGATTCTTCAGTGATAATGAAAGTGAAATTGAACCCAGGCCAGTCTACAAAAGTGAAATGAAGCCAGAGCACAAGTTGCTTTTCGAGTTTGTCATCAAGTTCTTGCTGCCAAGACAAGAAGGAAGGCACATAGACAACTATATGGATCTGACCTTGATGGAGTGTTTGTATAGGGGAAAGCAGATCAATTGGCCAGCCTTCATCATCCAACTCTTGCATAGAGTTGTGAATGGAACAAAAGCACATGCAATCCCATATGGATTTATTCTGACAGTTGTGCTTGCTCATTTTGATGCTCCTGTGAAAAAGGCTGAGATGGCTACTGCCAAGGACTATTTTGGGAAGGATACTTTGGTGACTTGTGATTATACTGTCAATGTTCCTGTAGATGAACCTGGTTCATCTAAGAAGCAGCCTGTCAACAGCAAAGTTAGAACTCTGGTGCAGGAAAGCGAGATCAAGGATATGGAGATCCTTCGTTTGAAATCTCGTTTGATTGAGGTTGAAGCTATGCGGGATGCTCTCAGGGATGAATTAGCAAAAGAGAAGGAAAAGAACGAGGGTGTTCTTAACCAGATGCTTTTTCTTCTACAAACAAAGACCACAACCTCCTCTGCACCTTCCCATCCTTAGGCTGTCCAGAGCTACCAACCCATCTTAGACCAGTTGTTCTGTTTCTGTTGTTTTTATTCTGTCTTGCTCATGGTTATGGCTATTTTTTTGTTTTTTTGTATGGTGTTTGATGTTCGTTCCTAATCAATGAATTTTTGCTATTTTGTTATTGACTTGTCTCAATTTCTTAGATAGCTTACATTTATTGGTTTCTTATGATGATTAATCATGTTTGCACCTGCAATTGCCTAAATGGCCACGAGTAATTGTTAACAACACCGGTAAGTTTATCATTTTGCAAACATTTCGATGATGCCAAAAGGGGGAGGACATGTGCTTTTATATTTCAAGTGATATTTATAACCTAATAATGAACCTGGTTTCTCTATGATAAATGCTTAAAAACATACAAAGTGTTTGAAGTGTATACAGGGAGAATCACAGAGTTTGTCATCATCAAAAATAGGGAATTTGTTGACCCAAGTCACTGCATAGTTTTGAAGATTTACAAATGTCTGAAAAGTTGAACCAGGTCCATCAGAGCACACATACTTGACCTGATGAATTTGGCACATGAACCGTATATACATAGGAGATGAATGCGATTGTGAAGTATCAATGAACGAGGAAAGTGTCTTCTAATGTGAAAAAGTTGCAAATTGATAAGAGAATAGAAGTTGAATTCAGCAAAGGCAGTAACGAAGGAAGGAATTTGAGTTTAATACGAACTCTTTCTCCCAGGTAGAGTTGTACCAGAACTGAACGACAAACTCAACAACTGACTCTATAAATAATTGAATTATTCTTGCTTGAATTAAGAACGCACAAGTGCAGAAGTGAATCAAGAACTGAAAGAAAAATTCCCAGAGATTTTGCAAGCAAAATTACTGTGCTATACAAAGGCTACATACCAGATAGAAGAACCAGTTCCATTTGTTTGTCATTGAGTCTAGTTGGTTGTAGTAGGCGATTTAATATTGTATCTTTTCAGCTTTCATAGAAGCAATTGTAATATGTACACATTGTTCAAGTTAGAGTTAACTTGAATCTTGGAGAAATTAGCTAGAGGCTAGTTACTACGAAGGGGTTAGAGTTAGTCCTAGGTTACAAAAAAGTTTATTTTGTAAGTCCGTTTGGCTTAGAGTTTTAGTGAAGAGTTTGAGCAAATCCTACTGAGGAGTAGGTCGTGATTTTTTCACCTTTTGAGCCAGGTGTTTTCCACGTAAAATTTCTGTGTTTTTACTTTACTGCTTTTATTATTCCACAACAGTAGAAGTTGGAACACCAAGAAGAACCAGGTTCTTCTAGAGAGACAACACTCGAAAAATTGGATACCACACAAATTAACCTATCTTCTTGTGTGGTATTGATGTCTAAAACATCACATGTGCCAGTAGAAAGCAGAGAATGTCTTCCATATTTTTCTCCATTATAAAGTATAAGAAATATTTGGATCATGTTCTGGTGTATTTTTGGTGTATGCTGGGTAATGGTTCATGCATGTATTTTTTTGGTGTACATAGATAGAGAGAAACCGTAGATGCTTTGATGGAATCTCAACTTCCATTCACTCCTTAAAGGTAAGGTGTCTTTTAAAGCTTTTTTGTTGGAGCAACTTATACAATGTGAATAGTATCAAACATATCATAGATTTTGTTAGCTCTCTAAGCTTTACCTAGTGCCATCCTACTGGACCTAATTTCCTTTTGTAACTATTTGCAACTTCTGGATGCTTATTGTTGAAGTGTATGACCATCTTATCTGAAAGCATAATCTGTTGGAGAGAAAATACTTTTTATTTACTTAATTATGTCTTCAACACGTTCCTTCAAATGCAGACTTGATTCTTTTAGATGAACCAAGCACATGAAAATTCTTTTTAATATTGGTGGCAGCGAGACTCTCACCCAAGACCTCTGGCTACTATGATACATGTTGAAGTGTGTGACCATCTCATCTAAAATATTAATTTCACTATAGGAAATTTGACTTTTAATGACGATTTCTTAACGAAGGGATGTGAATCATAGTGTAGGAAAATAAAATCAGTGTATCACTATGTGAATCTCCACCTTTCATATGCAGAGAAAAATGAGGATGAAAGATAAAAAAGTACAAGAAATTGGTGTGCAGCTGGAGGGGGAGAAAGACAGGGAAGGAGGAATATGTTTTCTTGTAGAGTGAAAAGAAGGGATTGATTTCATTATTCTTCATAAATTCTAGCAAGCTTAATTTTTTAATATGATGTATAAAGAATTTTCAGTAGTCAATTATGTGTACATAATCATTATAAGGGTAAGCTATTAATTTCACGAAAAAATAATCTCACCTAAGTCACCATAGCTTACACAAGGACCAAATATTTCGCGGTGTGAAAATCTATCATATAAATCATAGTGTATATATTTTGTATTAACTAGTGACTAAGCTATACATAGTGACTAATTAATTACATGGTACTGTAGTGATTTTATCGCGAGTTTAGTTTTGATAGTCATGTCACTGGTTTCTTTTTCTGTTCAGCAATTGGTATTTTCTCCATTAGTTTAGATTCATAACTTCTCTACGTTATATTGGAGTTGTCATAGTCTAAACCTTTGATAATCCCTTTCAGGCTTCGGAGAGTGGATGTTTGACAATAATCATCAATTTTTTTTTATCGATTTATAATCAAGGTGTTCAACCGTGATAATTCTCCAAGTATTTGTAATCAGGGTGCCAATTAGAAGCATGTAAATATCATTTGCAATTAAAACATGTCTGAGGGAGGCTTTACATGTAATTAAATGTGGTTATAGATTGTATTAACTAGTGAATTTTGATCTAGATCAATATGTTGTGAATACTTTATTGGTAATAGCAGGGTTTGAGTAACTAAAGTTGGATATAAGTATTTAATATATTTGCTACATGTATTTTGATATTAGAAGTCTTACCGTGGAACTTCATCTCTAAAGAATTTCCTGCTTCGCTGGTAATCTTTTAGAACACGTGCACATTTGATACATGTGCTGGTTAATAAATAGTTTTCTTTTTAAATGTATCATATATTTTGAGGAAAATCATCTTAGGAATGAGAGGTATATATAGTTTGTGAAACTAAATTGGACATTTAAAAATACTTTAATTTTTACCGGAAGACCATAAGGTGACAGGCCGGAATCACTTATGAGGCCTTAACTTTAGATTGTAGTTTGACAACCTTTACTAACTTTGTAGCTACTTGCAAATCAATGGCAAAAAGATCTTCAGAATTGTGTTGTGATAATTTGAGTTTCTTCTCCAATAACTCAAAAACTTATAGCAGATGCTTTTAGCTTTCAAAAACTAATCAGTCTTCCAAATTCTTTCTCTACCTTATGTCCTGTAAACTTATGATCTCTTTTTTTATTTTTTCTATCTCCAACAAGATGTTTTATGGCGTATGCAATTTTTTTTTTCTAAGTGAATATACTGGTTGTGAACCTGCATGATTGTTTGCTATGACTTAAAATCAATGAATATTTAATATGTACACCTTTACAATTGTTAAATATTAGTTTGTGATGAAGGTTGAATTGAATATAGAATAAGAAAAGCATTAGTGAAGTTTGTATACATGACTTTTCAAATACACATGGTGCACTTTAATCTGCATAGCTTATGATATTTTAAGTCTTCAACTGGTACATTTTGGGCTCCTACAGGCTGGTAAATTTTAGAGTTCAGACTATTGTAGTCCTCATTTTATACCAGAATTGGGTAGATTGATGTCTTTCGAAAGCTCGGATGGAGTTTTTTTTTTATTGCAGGGACAGTTTGCAAGAGAAGCTGATTCCGGTATAATATGAGCTAAATTTAAACCCTAGCCTCCTTATCCAACAGTAATTTTTTGAATTTTCAAAAGTATCCTCCTTTAGACAACTTTTTTCTTTTTGGGAAGATAATATATTCTTGATTGTTTTGAGTATAAGAAAGAAAATGGTGAAAATGGAGTGGATATAGAACACTCATATAATTGACCCTAACTAGTTCGGGATTGAAGCACAATTGATGTTGCAATATATGTTCACAATTACAAATTGATATCACGATAAGAATTTTTATTAGAAATATATAGTGATTATTGGATTTTGTAGAATATTTATCTCTAGAAAATGTAATTCTTCTTGGTATATTATTTACCATTGTTCTTTTGACTGATCAAGATTTTGAATTTTGAAGAACCTGTCTAGGAAGAAAGTGCAGAGCAAGTATAAGCAGCAACCGATAATGTTAAAGATCAAGTTGAAGCACAAAAGAGACATGTTTTTTGTTTTCTCAGGCGTTATTTAAAGATATTTTTATTTGTAATGCTACAACAACATATAATTTAGGTTGGTACATTTTTGGAAATGTGAGGTATACTTGTTAATTGGGTCGGACTGGCCCGTTCACAGCTCGGTTCAACCCGATATTGTAGGAGGTGGGGACGGGCTGGGGAGGTTTGGGCGGGGAGCCCGGCTTGAACGAATAAAATTTGGTAACCGCAACCCGGTTAGCCCGGTTACCCGTTACCGGTTTTTTACCGGGCTACAGCCTGGTCTAGCCTGGTTACCGTTGCATTATTTTTTAATTTCTGGACTGTTTCCAACGGTCAAATTCAAAAATGACCGTTGGGCAACGACCATTTTTTGCAAAAGTGGCCATTTCGGTCTACCCCTTAAGAAAATAACCCCCTTCCTCCTAATAATGATAAATTATAATTTTAACCTTTAAAAAACTACAAATAGCCCCTTTTCTTCTTATTTTTTCTCATAATTTATTGTGACGATCCGACAAGTCATTTTGAGTATCTACATTTCGCTCGGTATTTTGCGGGCTCGAGTAAGTCCGTGTTATATTATGGGACTTATTGGTATATTTGGATACGGTCCTGAGGGGCTCGTGTAAGTTTCAGATAGGTTCGGGTTGTGTTGCGCTCGTTTTTCATGTTTCGACATCGTTTTTCAAGCATAAATGATATCATATTGAATGAATGAGCTCTGATTTCTGTTTTAAATGAAGAATTAGGTCCGTATTATTATTACGGACCCATAGAAAAAAGAATCATCGAATTTGGACATCGTATGAGGATTTTATGGTCATTTGTCAGATTTTTTTAGATTAATTACAAAATTACCACTGACTTCATATTTAAAAATCTGCACTATTTTCAATTATTGAAACTAACATATCTCCTTCAATATAAGGTCTAATTGAGTGATTCAAGAGCCTAACTTGATTAGAATTTCACAAGAAATCCATTCGAGGCATAAAAAGTTAGTTTCGGGATTGTTTGGTATGAGAAACAACGCAGAATAGCTGGCAGAAAAATATATAAAATAAGAGTTTGTTCAGTTGGTCATATTTTGGGTTGGGAAGCTCGGATTTGTGAGATTTTGGAGGAGATTTTCACCATATGGATTGGGGTAAGTGTTCTCTACACAATTTTGGTTATATTTCATGTATCCATCTTCGTTTTTGGGATCGGATTGATGATTTCAAAGTGAAATTTGCGGATTTTTATCTAAAGTTTCATAAAGTGAATTTTTAAGTTTTGAACATCGATTCGGAGTTGGATTTGAGTGAAATTAGTATGGGTGGACTCATAATTGAATGGGTTGTCGGATTTTGTGTGTTTTGTCGGGTTCCGAGGTGCGGGCCTGGGTTGGGCTTTTTGGTTGATTTTGGATATTTGATTAAAGATTCGACCTCTTTCAATTGGGATTGGTTCCTTTAACATTGTTTGATTTATTTGAGTTGTTTTTGGTTAGGTTCGATCCGTTCGTAGGTCGCAACACGCGAGATGGCATGATTGGACTATCGCTTGGCTTGCTCGGTATTGTAATTGACTTGTTTGAGGTAAGTGTTTTGCCTAACTTTTTTGAGGAAATTTTTCCTCCTATTTGACATTATTTTCTACATATGGGAGTGATACATATGTGAGGTGACGAGCGTATATGTATGTGCCAGGATTAGTCATGCTCGGGGGTAGATTATGTTATAATTGTGTCTTGTAGAATTTCATAACCTTCATGCCTCACTTGACTTCTAGATATTAAGAACGTAGTGTAAAATGTTATAGTCGAGACAGCTTAATATAGCTTAATCAATGTGATGAAAATTCTTAGGATACATTGGTGTGTCTAATTCGGCCATCTCTATGCGTAATCGTTAATACGTTGCTATGACCGATATTTTTTAGATGCTAGATTCCATACTTGTGTTGTTAATAAATTGTGAGATTTGTGGAAGTACTTGAATTATATGTCCCTTGAGGGTTTCATTGAATCATTGTTGGCTTGTAAAATAGTAATTGAGAATTTGTTTGGAATATTCATTGATCACTCTCCTCGATGTTATATATACTTCCTGCCTTGCCATTTTATTGATATTCATATGCTTGGCGAGGAAGAGTGTAAAGCATGAAGGGTGATGCCGTGCCATTGTTTATATTTCTTATCATGAGGAAGAGTGTAAAGCACGAAGAGTGATGTCGTGCCATTGTTTATATTCATTATCATGTGAAGAAGAGTGTAAAGCACGAAGGGTGATGCCATGTCATTGTTTATATTCATTATCATGTGAGGAAGAGTGTAAAGGGCGAAGGGTGATGTCGTGACATTGTTTATATTATTATCATGTGAGAAAGAGTGTAAAGCACGAAGGGTTATGCCGTACCATTTCATATACATTATCATGTGAGGAAGAGTGTAAATCAAGAAGGGTGATGCCGTGCCATTTCATATACATTATCATGTGAGGAAAGAGTGTAAAGCACAAATGATGATGTCGTGCCATTTTATTTATATTTTTATGCCTTTAATATTGTGTGGTCATGGCACGAAGGGTGTTTCCGTGCAGGCGAGGATGAGGGACATGCATTATTATGTGACCTCTGTTTTTCCGTGTATACATTTTCGCCTCTACCTTGAGTTGTCATTGTCGCCATTATATATTTTGTGTGATATGTTGTTATTGTGTCGTACTTGACCTCCATATCAATTGTTGTTGTGTTGTCGATGTATTTTACTTGATTAACTTGCATATTCTATGCCTATTTCCTGCTTTTATTATTATACTCATGTTGTATCTATTCTGTTGTACCTTAGTGTAAGACTTCTACCATGATAATTCTTCATGTCCTTACTTGTTAACTTGTGAATATCATGTGTTTCCTTCCTGCTTGCTATCTTTGTACTTAGGCCTCCATCATGCTAGTTAATTGAAATTATAACCCCTTTTTCCTAATTGTGGTCATTAGCTCTATGCTTTCTGCTTTGTCTCTTGCTGATGTTCTTCTTTACATTCCCGTTTATTATTACTGCTTGCATATTCCCTTCCTTTTCATTTCTATTGTCGGTATTTCTATCATTTGGTTGGTACTGTTTTACGCATATATGGTGAGGATGAGATAAATGCACGAAGGGTGTTGCCGTGCCGTTAGATTTGATGTCTTGAGTAATTTATCGTACTATGAAAGTATATGAGGTGATTATTTTGGTTCATGGACTTTCGTTCTAAGGAAAGGGTCGGTTGAGATGTTGCAAATTGTTGGATTGTGATTCTTTCTGGTACTCCTTTATTACCTGTTACAGTCGCATTGTGTATTCTATTCTATTATTCTGTCTTTTAGTTCTGTTGCTAGTTTACATTATAGTGTTTATTAAATATCATCTTTTAACTAAAAAATCTCGTCACTACTTCGACGTGGTTAGTCAAGGTACTTACCAGTACATGGGGTCAGTTGTACTGATATTGCACTTCTGCACACTCTGTGCAGACTATTGGAGTGGAGCTGCTGAAGAAGTCGGGGGCTCACCCTGAAGATGTTTGTGTATTCTGGATAGAAGCTGCCACTAGTCGTTGGTAGTTTTAGACCTTATTAATCTGTTCATGTAGTTTTCAAACAGAACGTGTATTTATTCATACTAGCTTTGTATATTCTAGGTCTTAGAAGCTCATGAGTCGTACTACCAGTTCTTGGGTAAAGTTGCAAAGTTTAGATAAATCCTAATTTAATTTTTGATAAGTTTATTTGGTTGTTTCTTTTATTAATTGGCTTACCTAGCTGGTCAAGTTAGGTGCCATCATGACCTGTGATTTTTGGGTCATGTCAAGGTGGTATCAGAGCACTAGGTTCGTAGGTTCTACGAGTCATGAGCAAGTGTCTAGTAGAGTTCTTCAGATCGGTATGATGACGTCCATACCTATCTTCGGGAGGCTACATGGCATTTAGGAAAATTTCCCTTTCTTCTTTCCCTATCGTGCGACCTTGTTTCAGCTTGAAATCTATGACTTTGACTCTTCTCCATCGCTCATATGTGAGGTTGTGCGCGCAGTGTTCGCTATGTGCCGATGATCGGTGATGCTGCAGATAGATTACGACGGGCTATGGATGCTTGATTATCATCGCGATGTGTTTTCTAGCCTCAGAAGCAGATGCAGTGTTAAAGCTTCTAGTCGTGCATCTGGGGTATGAGGCGGGTTCATATGTCTGGTTGGTAAATGCAGATTTGGGAAGATTCTCGGGTGATGAGGTGTTCAATTTGCTTCTGTTACTTTGGGTTGCTGATGGGGTGTTCTATGGCTTCGAGCTAAGTGGTGGAGACTGCTACTGATAATCAGATTGTAGGGTTATGGGCGGTATCAATTTTCGGACCGGGAGATTTCTTGGTTATTTCTTTGAATGGGCATATGCTGGTGTAGCATGGATTTCTTGATGCGTATTAGCTGTGTATTGAAGATCATAGTAAGATGAGTGGTTATCGAGAAGGTTCTGGCAAGTACCAGGTTTTACGTAGCCTTTAAGGGCTTTTGGATTTGTCTACGGGTGGGCTTGAAAATGGAAGTGAATGTTAATTGCATCTGTGGTGTTTCCTTGTCAAGAAGAGTCTACATGTCAATGTCGGAGTGATGCAAGAAATGGTTTCGAAATCCCAAGAAGTTCCCCCAGGGCGGTCATATCGGATTGAGCTACTTTCGGGTTAGCAGTCTGCGTGACTCGTTGAGTTAGATGCGATTGGGTCTGATTACTTGATAATGTGATACTGATATCCGAAGAACTTATCATGGTTATGATCACGGTCGTAGTTGATGCTTTTTACAGGTATGGGAGCTATACTGCTTATGGTTCGGAGTTGACTGTGAGACTTTCGTAGGGTTCAAATTAGCATGTTAGAAGCGATGCAACGCGTAGGGGTTGGAAGGCTGCATGTACAAGGTTGCGGTTAGTTTTGAAGGGGAGGATATGAGTTCTTGATGGTACGGACGATTTCCGGTGTTTGTGGTTTTGCTGGCACTATGTGTTTTCATCGGAGAACCTATTGGCAGATACATTGTGTTTTGATTTATGGGTGCATTTTCGAGAGATGATGTATTATGAGTTACGTGTCAACTATTTGGGAAACGGTGTTGAGACTGGGTAGGAAAATTTTTGGTATTCGTGAGGCTCAGAGATTGAATGTTCTTATTGGCAGACTATTCCTTGATCGCGAGTTGTGAATGAGTGTAGAAAATTGGGTGATTAATGGTAAGTGTCATGGAAAGGTCGCTATAGACTGTTTGAAGGTTATTACATGTTTGGGATGATCAGAATTTGGTTTGGGGATTATTTTGAGCCCAGTAAGGGTGTGTACTCTGTATCAGATTGAATTTGCTTGCTCTTGCGCAGTCGTTGCCACATGTATATCATCGGGTGGATGTTATATTTGCACCTTGGTTTATGTTATATGTTTATCTCTTATGCTATGATGGGTTGCGAGGGATACATGATTCTTCGCACGCATATTGTGACTCGGTTTAGGCCTCATGGCATTAGGGGCGAGGTGGCCTTTGTGATGTTGCTTAGCTTGTTGCACCATAGCTGTGCTTGTATTTATCAGTATTGTTTGTTCCTAATGATTTTCCCTATAGTTATATTTTGTGCACTCTGTTGTGCTCGATGTTGAAGCACATGTGATCAGTGAGCCCGAATATTATGGCTCGATGGGGACCCTATGTGGATTGATATGATGGGATCGGGTTGCACGCCGCAATGGTACAGTGATGAAATGTGGCTCCTTATTTCTATTTTGTGTATTTTGCGTTCACATTGTTGAGAATAGTTCATAGTAAAGTGCTAAAATTTCCTTGCCTGCTTAATGTAACGACCCGACCGGTCATTTTCCGTTATCTGACCCCGTTCCCCTAAATGAAACTTTCCATAGCGGCTTATTATGATTTATGACTTGCGGGGACTGGTGGTCCGGGATTCGGAGGTGTTTAGAGTGCTATAGGAACATTTGGTTCCTTAAGGTTGGCCTTTAAGGCCAAGTTTGACTTCGGTCAACATTTTGGGTAAACGACCCTAGAATTGAGTTTTGACGGTTCCGGTAGCTTCGTACGATGATTTCGGACCTGGGCATATGTTCGGAATGGGTTTCTGATGACCCGGGATCATTTTGGCGCCCAATATTGAAATAAGTTCCTTAAGTTCCTATTGTGGTTAGGGACGTGTTTTTGTGTTATCAAGGTCCGAACGGAATTCCGAGACCGGGAATAGTTTCGTTTCGTCATTTATGACTTGCCAAATTTGGTGTCATTCCGAGTAGTATAGGTTAGTTTGGTGCGTTGTTAGCGAAGTCTAGAAAACTTAAAGTTCCTAAGTTTGGTTCTTGGGGTTTTGAGGTGTGATTTTGAGTTTTAGCAT
The DNA here is from genome assembly GCA_005239525.1 of Nicotiana knightiana. NCBI lineage: Eukaryota > Viridiplantae > Streptophyta > Magnoliopsida > Solanales > Solanaceae > Nicotiana > Nicotiana knightiana. Next base: position 55,693 of record ML383585.1, on the reverse strand, counting down.
TGTTTTGGGTGTTTCGAAGGCTCGAGCGAGTCCGTATTATAATTTGGGACTTGTTGGTATAATTGGACGGGGGCTCAGGTGGGCCCAGGTGCCTCCCGGATACCACACGAGGCCAAAAAAAACCCAGCTGAAATAGCTGCTGGTGCACCTGTTCTGCTGTGACCCGAGTGCGGTTGACCAGTCGCAGGTGCGGGACCGCTCTTGCGGTCCCAACCTCGCAGGTGCGACCCCAGTGGGCAAGACGTTTCTCGCAGGTGCGGACAAAGTTCCGCAGGAGCGGTCTCCATTCCGTAGGTGCGAGCCCAGGCTTCCTCATCCATTTCCGCAGGTGCGAGCCTTTGCTCGCAGGTGCGAGACCGCAGGTGCGAAAACACTGTTCAAACAGTGTGTTTTTATACACGGGATTTAAGTCATTTTCCTTATCTTCTTCTTCTTCTTCCTTGGGACGATTTCCACCATTTTAGAGGGGCAAACGACCTGGTTATTGAAGGTAAGTAAATTCTACTCTAATATTAGCTTCATGCATGGATTGCTAGCTTAATTAACTACCTAAATTAGTTAAAAAATAAGTGGACCCGATTGCACCCTCCAGTCTTTGGGGGTGAGCGAGGCGAGGACGCCTAGGATTTTGTGGATAGGTGCAGGGACAGACTGCACAACATGAGGATACTAGAGACCCATGGAGTGGATTTCACTACCTTTCAGTTGGAGGGCAGAGCTCGTAGGTGGTGGCAGTCTTATATTCTCAGCAGGCCAGCAGATTCTCCTCTTGTCACTTGTGAGTAGTTCACGCAGATGTTTCTAGATAGATATATCCCACCCTCTGAGAGGGAAGAGCTGCGGTACCAGCTTGGGCGGCTAGAGCAGGGGCAGATGTCAGTGACAGATTATGAGGCCAGATTTTTAGAGTTGTCTCGCCATGCACTTATGATATTGCCTACTGATGCATAGAGGGTGCGGAGATTTGTGGCGGGGTTGCACCCAGGTATTAGGGGCACCATGGCCCGAGAGGTGGAGATGGGTACTCCTTATCAGCTTGTGGTAGAAATTACTCGCATGATCGAGGGGTATCGGTCGAGGAGAAGGGAGCAGGATAAGAGGGCTAGATTCTCTGGAGATTTCAGAGATGCCCCAGCTAGGGGCAGGGGTCAGTATAGCAGTGGTCAGCCCAGCAGGCCTTTATATTCAGCACCTCCACCACCTCCCCGAGGTGTTTCAGCGAGGCCTCATTTCAGCGCCATGACAGAGCGTTCCTACCGTCCTCCAGCCATTCCGAGTTCACACAGTGGTTATCCCAGTCATCCGAGACCCTCGTACCCCTATTTCAGTGCTATGCCAGAGGGCTCTTGTTGCCCTCCGGCCATTTAGGGTTCTTCTTCGGGGCAGAAGACTATGGTACCTGGGAGTTGTTACGAGTGTGGAGAGCCAGGTCATATGAGGAGGCAGTGTCCTAAGTTTCGGGGCAAGGCTGTGCAGCATGGTTATCAGCCGATGGGTCCGACACCAGCAGTCCGGCCACCTAGAGATGGAGGACAGGTCGGCAGGGGTCGTCCTAGAGGTGGAGGCCAGTCAGGGGGAGGTTAGACAGCTCCTGTTCACTCTGGTGGAGCTCAGTCTTCCGGTACTCCAGCCAGATTCTATGCCATTTCGGCAAAATCAGATGTAGTGGCCTCAGACACCGTGATCACATGTATTATTACAGTATGTGGTGGAGAGGCATCGGTGTTATTTGATCCAGGATCCACTTATTCCTATGTTTCAGTCTTATTTGCTCATTTTCTGGATGTACCTCGAGAGTCCTTGGGTTCACCTATTTATGTGTCCACTCCCGTGGGCGATTCTGTGGTTGTAGACTGGATTTGCCGGTCATGTGTGATTTTATTTTGTGGGTTTGAGACTCGAGCGGATCTCTTATTGATTGACATAGTTGATTTCGAGATTATTTTATGCATGGATTGGCTATCTCCTTATCATGCCGTGCTAGATTGCCATGCCAAGATAGTTACTTTAGCCATGTCCGAGTCGCCTAGGCTGGAGTGGAGAGGTTCCTCAGTTAGTACAGCCAGCCGGGTTATTTCATTCTTGAAGGCTCAACATATGTTCGACAAGGGTTTTCTAGCCTACTTTGCTTATGTGCGGGACACCACCGCCGAGTCTCCGATGATTGATTCGGTTCCAGTTGTTTGAGAGTTTGCTGATGTATTTCCTTCGGATCTTCCGGGCATACCTACGGATCGTGATATTGATTTCTGCATTGATTTAGCTTCAGGCACCCAGCCTATATCTATTCCTCCGTACCGTATAGCTCGGAAAGAGTTGAAGGAGAAGCTTGAGGAGTTGTTAGCTAAGGGGTTTATCAGGCCGAGTGTATCACCATGGGGTGCTCCAGTTCTATTCGTGAAGAAAAAGGATGGGTCCATGCGGATGTGTATTGATTACCGCCAGTTGACCAAAGTTACCATTAAGAATAAGTATCCTTTTCTGCGCATCGATGATTTGTTTGACCAGTTGCAGGGTTCTCGCGTGTTTTCTAAGATTGATTTGAGATCAGGGTATCATCAGTTGAGGATTTGGGCTTCAGATGCTCCGAAGAGTGCTTTTCATACGAGATATGGCCATTATGAGTTCCTAGTGATGTTCTTTGGTTTGACTAATGCCCCAGCGACATTCATGGACTTGATGAATAGGGTGTTCAGGCCGTATATTGATTCCTTTGTCATTGTCTTCATTGATGACATTTTGATTTACTCACGTAGCCTGGGGGAGCACGAGCAACATTTGAGAGTTGTGCTCCAGACTTTGCGAGAATAGAAGCTATATGCTAAGTTCTCCAAGTGTGAGTTCCGGTATTCCGTGGCATATTTGGGGCACGTGGTATCCGAAGAGGGTATCAAGGTTGATCCTCAGAAGATCGAGTCAGTTCAGAGTTGGTCGCGTCCTACTTCAGCTATAGAGATCAGGAGCTTTTTGGGCCTAGCAGGCTATTATCACCGATTTGTGGAGGGGTTCTTAATTATTGCAGCTCCATTGACTAGATTGACTCATAAGAATGCCCCGTTTCGATGGTCTGACGAGTGTGAGGCGATTTAGAAGCTCAAGACAACATTGACCTCAGCACCAGTTCTAGTATTGCCTTCCGGTCTGGGATGTATACAGTATATTGCGACGCTTCGCGCTATGGCTTGGGGTGTGTATTGATGTAGGAAGGGAGAGTTATTGCTTATGCTTCGCGCCAGCTGAAGATTCATGAGAAGAATTACCCTGTGCACGATTTGGAGTTGGCGATGATTGTTCATGCTCGTAAGATTTGGAGGCACTACTTGTATGGAGTGTCCTGTGAGGTTTATACAGACCACCGTAGCTTGCAGCACTTGTTCAAGCAGAAGGATCTTAATTTGAGGTAGCGCAGATGGCTTGATTTGTTGAAGGATTATGATATCACCATTCTTTATCACCCGGGCAAGGCAAATGTGGTGGCAGGTGCTTTGAGCAGGAAGACGGAGAGTATGGGAAGCTTGGCTTATATTGCAGCAGAGGAGAGACCTCTAGCCTTGGACATTCAGTCCTTGTCCAATCGCCTGGCGAGATTAGACCTTTCAGAGCCTCGTCGAGTTTTAGCACATGTGGTTGCTCAGTCTTCCTTATTGGGGGAGATTAAGGCCCGATAGTTCTATGATCCGTGCTTAGCAGAGCTTCGGGAGACAGTGGTTCAGGGTAGGGCCAAGGAGGTTACTATTGGCGAGGATGGTGTTCTGAGACTTCAGGGCCGCTTATGTGTTCCTAATGTTGATGGCCTGAGGGAGAGGATTCTAGAGGAGGCACACAGTTCTCGGTATTCTGTTCATCCTGGTGCTACGAAGATGTATCGTGACATGAAGCAGCATTACTGGTGGAGGCGGATGAAGAAGGACATTGTGGAGTATTTGACTAGGTGTCTTAATTGCCAACAGGTGAAGTATGAGCACCAGAGGCCAGTAGGCCTAATTCAGTAGATGCCCATTCCTGAGTGGAAATGGGAGCGCATCACTGTGGACTTCGTGGTTGGGTTGCCTCGGACCTTGCGGAAGGTTGACGCGGTTTGGGTCATTGTGGACAGGTTGACCAAATAGGCGCATTTCATTCTAGTAGCTACTACTTATACTTCTGAGAGGTTGGCACATATCTACATTCGGGAGATATCCCGGTTGCATGGTGTGCCGGTGTCCATTATATCAGATCGAGGTCCTCAGTTCACCTCGCACTTCTGGAGAGCATTACATAGTGAGATGGGTACCCAGATAGACCTCAACACAACATTTCACCCTCAGACTGATGGTCAGTCAGAGCGTACAATTCAGATACTGGAGGACATGCTCAAGGCATGTGTGATTGATTTTGGAGGTCAGTGGGACTAGTTCTTGCCTTTGGCCGAGTTTGCTTACAATAATAGTTATCAGTCCAACATTGAGATGGCACCATTTGAGGCTTTGTATGGTCGGCGATGTCGTTCTCCTATCGGGTGGTTTGAGCTTGGCGAGGCTAAGTTATATGGCACCGACCTGGTGACGGATGCCTTGGATAAAGTGAAGTTGATTTAGAAGAGGATCCGCACAACATAGTCCAGACAGAAGAGTTACGCAGATAAGAGGGCGCGTGATGTATCATTTATGGAGGGAGATAGGGTCCTGCTGAAAGTCTCGCCTATGAAGGGTATTATGAGGTTTGGGAAGAAGGGCAAGCTGAGCCCGAGGTTTATAGGTCCCTTCGAGGTGTTGAGGCGAGTTGGGGAGGTTGCTTATGAGCTGGCCTTGCCTCCCAGTTTATCAGGAGTTCATCCAGTTTTTCATGTATCCATGCTCCAGAGGTACCACGCCGACTTCTCTCACGTGGTAGATTTCAACACTATTCAGTTGGATAAGAGGTTGGGCTATAAGGAGGAGCCGGTTGCTATTATTGATAGACAGGACCACCAGTTGAGGTCCAAGAGAGTTTTTGCTGTAAAGGTCCAGTGGAAGGGCCAACCAGTTGAGGAGGCGACCTGGGAGTCCGAGGAGGACAAGCGGAGCAGATATCCACACATATTCAACACTTCAGGTATGATTCTAGACCCGTTCGAGGACAAACATTTGTTTAAGAGGTGGAGAATGTAACGACCCGACCGGTTTGCGTTATCGGATCCCGTTCCCCTAAATGAAACTTCCCATAGCGGCTTATTATGATTTATGACTTGCGGGGACTGGTGGTCCGGGATTCGGAGGTGTTTAGAGTGCTATAGGAGTATTTGGTTCCTTAAGGTTGGCCTTTAAGGCCAAGTTTGACTTCGGTCAACATTTGGGTAAACGACCCCGGAATCGAGTTTCGACGGTTTCGGTAGCTTTGTACGATGATTTCGGACCTAGGCGTATGTTCGGAATGGGTTTCTGATGACCCGGGAGCGTTTTGGCGCCCAATATTGAAATAAGAAGTTCCTTAAGTTCCTATTATGGTTTGGGACGTGTTTTTGTGTTATAAAGGTCCGAACGGAATTCCGAGACCGAGAATAGTTCCGTCACGTCATTTGTGACTTGCCAAATTTGGTGTCATTCCGAGTAGTATAGGTCGGTTCGGTGCGTTGTTAGCAAAGTCTAGAAAACTTAAAGTTCCTAAGTTTGGTTCTTGGGGTTTTGAGGTGTGATTTTGAGTTTTAGCATTGTTTTGGGTGTTCCGAAGGCTCGAGCGAGTCTGTATTATGATTTGGGACTTGTTGGTATAATTGGATGGGGGATCGGGTGGGCCCAGGTGCCTCCCGGGCACCACACGAGGCAAAAAAAAACTCAGCTAAAATAGCTGCTGGTGCACCTGTTCTGGTGTGACCGCAGGTGCGGGACCGCTCCTGCGGTCCCAGCCTCGCAAGTGCGAACCCCAGTGGGCAAGCCGTTTCTCGCAGGTGTGAACAAAGTTCCGCAGGAGCGGAGCCGCAGGTGCGGGCCCAGGCTTCCTCGTCCATTTCCACAGGTGCGAGCCTTTGCTCGTAGGTGCGAAAACAGACAATGTGTTTTTATACACGGGATTTAAGTCATTTTCCTTATCTTCTTCTTCTTCTTCCTTGGGATGATTTCCACCATTTTAGAGGGGCAAACGACCTGGTTATTGAAGGTAAGTAAATTCTACTCTAATATTAGCTTCATGCATGGATTACTAGCTTAATTAATTACCTAAATTAGTGAAAAATCAAGAATTTGGTAGTAACCTAGGGCTTTCGATAATTTGAGAAATTACCCGTGAATTTGCTATGAAATCAAGTAGAAATCATGTATTAATGATCCTTAGGCTATGGGTGAGTATTCCCTTCGAGAATTTTTGGAATCCGAGCATGTGGGCCCCGGGTTAGATATTAGAATTTCTTCAAGAATGGTGAATTTGGCTAAGTAATAGGAGAATTCCGTGCTTTGGATATAAATTGATATATTTGTATAACATTTGGCTAGTTTCGAGTCCTCGGGTGTAGAGTTCGGAGTTTCGGGCGCGTTCTCGGTCCGAGGAGTAAATTCGACGCAAGGTGAGTCTCCTTTCTAACCTTGTGAGGGGGAAATTGTCCCCCTAGGTGATTTAAATGCTATATGTGATAATTTCTGGGGGCTACGTACGTACAAAGTGATGAGAGTCCGTACGTAGCGACTATTGCTATTATGTCCGGGTAGTTAGGCCCACATCATGCCTTGTGTTTTACTTGATATGAACTATATGCTTAATGAATTAACGTTACATGTTGCTTATTTCCCCGAAGTTATGGAATTTGAGAAAAAATTGTAAGAAATTGTTCACTGAAAAGTAATTTCTTTTAAAAGGAATAATGTGTGTGCATGTGACCGCTTCGCAATTTACATTCCGCGAGCGGAGTGTAATTTTCCCCACTCTTATGGGAACGGTCCGTACGCCACGGCGGATTGAGAAATGCACTTTTGGTATGGGCCGTTCAATCCTCGGCAGTGCATAGAGAGGATTGAGAGATGCACTTTTGGTACCTGCCGTTCGATCCTCGGCAGTGCATAGACGTGAGTACTTTGTGGAGAGGTGCACTTTTGGTACGGGCCGTTCAATCCTCGGCAGTGCAAGGACATGACTATCTTATGACTCTGGCCGGTTGTCCTTACCCTGCATGCATATGATTTATTTGTTACTAAATTCATGGATATTGATCTGACAGATATTTGGGGAAAAGTGAAGTGGTAATTGTTTTATTCATTCCCAGTATTCTTCTTGGGTTTCAGTACTTTACATATATTTGTTGCTTCACTGCCTTTACATGCTTGCCGTTTCTATTATATTCCATTAAATTATACTTTTGGACCTTAGTGAGTGTCATGTCGACCTCTCGTCACTACCTCTTAGAGGTTAGGCGGGATACTCACTTGGTACATATATATATTTATGTACTCATGCTACACTTCTGTACTTAATTGTACAGGTTCTGAGGCTGGTACATCTGGTTATCCAACCGGAGCTTGACATATATTCTGGACCTGACTCCACGGTGAGCTGCCTCCCTTGGCGATTCTCAGTAGTTCTATGGAGTTCTCTTTTGTTTATTTCTGTCTACTTCTTTCAGACAACAGTACCGTTTGTATCATCTTTTGTATATTCTACTAGTTCGCTTGTTGACTTGTGACACTAGTTCCTGGCACACACATAGTATACTCTATATTTTGGGACTGTATGTATTGGTTCATGATCATTGTGGCTGTATTTACTTAAGTTGGTTAATGTATCCGCTTTTATTTAAATGATCTAAGCTTAATTTTGGTAATTTATGGGGTTGGTATGTCAAATAAGGATAATCTCACTAGTAAACAACTTTTGGCTTGCCTGACTCCGGTGTTGGGCGCCATCACGACCGTGTTGGATTTTGGGCCATGACACTTAATTTGCTTAGCAGTTTTCTTAGTTGGTTTTCTTACCATTATATGTCATATCTGAATTATTACTTGTTAGTGTACTGAATCGGGTCGTGTGTGGTTCCATATGATTATTGTTGATACTGGTCGGTGTGGTTGCTTGTGTTTGGGTGAGATGAGGTTTCTAGACGTGAGATTTGCATTATTGTAATGCGATTTTTTTTGGAGGAATAACACTATAGTTTGTTGAGGATTTGGACAATGGCCCTGGTCGTGCAAGTGAGTTTCTTGGCTTATTGATCAGATGAGTGGTTAAGCGGTTATGCATGTTTCTTTCATAATCGGTAGGGTATAGAAGTTTTGAACGAGGTCCTAATCGATATGAGGTTTGTTAGCGGCATCAAATTTGTTTTTGGGAAGTAATGGTGGTCAGCAGTTCCTACTGTGAGTGTCATGATTTGATACGACTGGTTCAGACTTGTATAGTGTGTAGATGTGGGATTCAGATCTTGTAATAAATTCTGGATGATAAAATGGGATTCTATGGTTTAAGGACCAAGGTTGAAACATGGATCTCTAATGGTGTTGTGTTGGTGGGGCTTACGTGGATCAGGGTGACGTAGGATCACCCCCGGGGTTTTTCTTAGTGAGGTTACACCATGGTTTAATAGCTTTGGGAAGACTCCTGGCACGTTCAAGTACGAACATGTGTTTAAGTGATGGATGATGTGACGACCGACAGGTCGTTTTGAGTATCTGCACTTCGCTCGGTATTTTGAGGGCTTGAGTAAGTCCGTGTTATAATATGAGACTTGTTGGTATGTTTGGACGTGGTCCCGATGGTCTCAGGTAAGCTTCAGATAGGTTTGGGTTGTGTTGCGCTCGTTTTTCATGTTTCGACATCGTTTTTCAAGCATAAATGATATCATATTGAACAAATGAGCTCTGATTTCTAGTTTGAATGAAAGATTAGGTCCGTATCGTAATTACGGACCCGTAGCAAAAAGAATCGTCGAATTTGGACATCGTATGAGGATTTTATGGTCATTTTACTAAGAATTGGGTTGTTAGACTTTTTCAAATTAATTACGAAATTGCCACTGACTTCGTATTTAAAAATTTGCACTATTTTCAATTATTGAAACTAACATATCTCCTTCAATATAAGGTCAAATTGAGTGATCAAGAGCCTAACTTGACTAGAATTTCACAAGGAATCCATTCGAGGCATAAAAAGTGAGTTTCGGGATCGTTTGGTATGAGAAACAATGCAGAATAGCTGGCAGAAAAAAATATATAAAATAAAGGTTTGTTCAGTTGGTCATATTTTGAGTTGGGAAGCTCGGATTTGGGCGATTTTCGAGGCGATATTCACCATATGGATTAGGTCAAGTGTTCTCTACTCGATTTTGGTTATATTTCATGAATCCATCTTCGTTTCTGGGATCTGATTGATGATTTTAAAGTGAAATTTGGGGGGTTTTGCCTAAAGTTAAAGTGAATTTTTAAGTTTTGAACATCGATTCGGAGTCGGATTTGAGTGAAATTAGTATGGGTGGACTCATAATTGAATGGGTTGTCGGATTTTGCGTGTTTTGTCGGGTTCCGAGGTGCGGTCCCGAGTTGGGATTTTTGGCCGATTTTGGATCTTTGATTAAAGATTCGAGCTTTTTCAATTGGGATTGGTTCTTTTAACATTGGTTGATGTATTTGAGTTGTTTTTGGTTAGTTTTGAGCCATTCGGAGGTCGTAACGCGCGAGATGGAATTTTTGGACCATCGCTTGACTTGCTCGGTATTGTAATTGACTTGTTCGAGGTAAGTATTTTGCCTAACTTTGTTGAGGAAATTTTTCCTCCTATTTGTCATTGTTTGATACATACAAGAGTGATACATATGTGAGGTGACAAACGTATATATATGTGCCAGGGTTAGTCATGCTCGGGAGTAGATTATGTTATAATTGTGTCTTGTAGAATTTCATAACCTTCTTGCTTCATGCCTCACTTGACTTCTATATATTAAGAACATAGTGTAAAATGTTAGAGTCGAGAATTAGCCTAATATATCTTAATCAATGTGATGGAAATTCTTAGGATACATTAATGTGTCTAATTCGGCCATCTCTATGCATAATCGTTAATACGTTGCTATGACCGATATTTTTTAGATCCTAGATTCCATGCTTATGTTGTTGATAAATGGGATTTGAAGTACTTGAATTATATGTCCCTTGAGGGTTTCATTGAATCATTGTTGTCTTGTAAAGCATTAATTGAGAACTTGTTTGGAATATTCGTTGATCACTCTCCTCGATGTTATATATACTTCATGCCTTGCAATTTTATTGATATTCATATGCTTGGTGAGGAGGAGTGTAATGCACGAAGGGTGATGTCGTGCCATTGTTTATATTCATTATCATGTGAAGAAGAGTGTAAAGCACTAAGAGTGATTCCGTGACATTGTTTATATTCATTATTATGTGATGAAGAGTGTAAAGCACGAAGGGTGATGCCGTGCCATTGTTTATATTCATTATCATGTGAGGAAGAGTGTAAAGCAAGAAGGGTGATGCCGTGCCATTGTTTATATTCATTATCATGTGAGGAAGAGTGTAAAGCAAGAAGGGTGATGCCGTGCCATTGTTTATATCATTATCATGTGAGGAAGAGTGTAAAGTACAAAGGGTGATGCCGTGCCATTTCATATACATTATCATGTGAGTAAGAGTGTAAAGCAACAAGGGTGATGCCGTGCCATTTCATATACATTATCATGTGAGGAAAGAGTATAAAGCACAAAGGGTAATGCCGTGCCATTTCATTTATATTGTTATGCCTTTAATATTGCAAGGTCATGGCATGAAGGGTGTTTTCGTGCAGGTGAGGATGAGGGACATGCATTATTATGTGACCTCTATTTTTCCGTGTATACATTTCCGCCTCTACCTTGAGTTGTCATTGTCGCCATTATATATTTTGTGTGATATGTTGTTATTGTCCCGTACTTGACCTCCATCTCACTTGTTGTTGTGTTGTCCATGTATTTTACTTGCTTAACTTGCATATGCTATGCCTATTTCCTGCTTTTATACTCATGTTGTATCTATTCTGTTGCACCTTAGTGTAATCCTTCCACCAAGTGAAGTGTGATATCAAGTATCAGTCTATCAACTGAAGTTTGATATCAAATTTAGTGCGGCATCCGGAATCCCAGTACACTCGTTCCATCTATTTCTCTTCTTTGGTGTATATTTTTATTTTATTATTTAGAATTATTAATTTAATTTCTTAATTTTATTTACATAATGGATGTATTAAGAGCAACCAAAAAAGCGATCACTAGTAGGGGTGGTAGTAGTAAGAGTAAAACTTCTAAAAAATCAAGAGGTGGTACTGGTTCTTCTAGTAGCTTTACACATATTTCTGAAAGTTCACCTGAAAATTTAAGTGTAGATTATGAGAGACTTCAAGAAAACTATGGTATAGATGATGATTTAGATGATAATTTAGATGATATTCAATCACCTGATAATCTTGAAATACCACCAGCTACACCTGGTAATGCTAGTCAAACTAGGGGTGGAGATCGTGGTAATACAGGTAGGCTTCCCCTCCCTATTAAGAGGAATCGAAGATTAAGAAGTAAGTGTTGAAATTTGTTTGAAAGACTAGAAGAAGATAACAATTATGTAAGATGTCAAATTTGTAAGGAAGTTTATAAACATGAGACCGGAGGTAAGGGAGGGGGAACAGATCAACTTCGTAGGCACATGATATATAACCACCCTATTGCATAGTGTGCTGATGAGGAAGGTGTGCAACAAGAACTTAACTCGGGTATTGGCAGTTTAATGGGTAAATATGATATAGTAAAATATCGGGAATAATTAGCTAAAATGATTGTTTTAGGTTGTTTACCTTTTGGTTTCACTGCTTCACCATATCTTGTTACTTATATTTAAAGAATTTATAATCCTTTGTTTAAAGGTATTCTTAGAAGTACTTGTAGAGCTGTATCTTTAGGCTTTTTGGACAATATCAGACATATATCCGTTATTTGTTTGCCAGTCTTTCTTGTAGAGTTTCTCTTACTTCTGATATTGGTCGTGCTGTAAATGGAAAGACTATTTGACTGTTACATGCCACTGGATAGATGATAATTTTTGTATGCAAAAACGTATTATTGCTTTTAAATATGATGAAGATCAAAGTCATAATGGTGCATTTATAAGTAATACTATCCATGAAGTTGCTATATTTTATAATCTTGTAGAAAAAGTTTTGTGTATGTCATTTGATAATGCTTCTAAAGACAATGCTTCTATTACAATATTAAAATTACACCTATACCCATCACTTCCTGAAATATTTCATGTTAGATATGCATGTCATATTTATAATTTAATTGTGAAGAGTGGCCTTGAATTATTTTAGAGATGAGATCACTTTAGTTAGAAGAGATGTTGGTGTAATTAAAGAAAATAATAGAAGTGCTAGATTAAATGCATATAAGGAAAATTGTATACAATATGGACTAAAACCAAGACTCATGCCTGGAGAAATAGTTACTAGATGGAATTATACTTATTTATACTTAAGATGTTGTTATAAATATAAAATTCCTATAACTGAAGTTGTTAATTCTCATTGTACCGATCCTAACCGTTTGTTAACATCTAAAACTTGAGATGTCATTGAAGATGTTGTAAAATTTAATTTTTACAAAAATTTTATGTGGCTACACTTGAGTTTTCTGGATCTTATCATCTCACTATTGCAAATGGTTTAGTTCATATTGCTGATATTTCTCTTTTACTCCATAATTTGAAGAAGAAAGAAGGATATACTTCTGTTGTTGAATCTATGCTAGATAAATTTAAAAAATATTTCTACCTAATTCCCCCTATTTACCTAATTGGTGCTATTTTAAACCCTTCTATCAAAATGGCTACTTGTCGCCAATTAATCACTGTTTTATATACTTATTTGGATATTGGACCAACTGAAACTCCTGATATTGAAACTTGTATTTATGATCTACACAAACATTTATAAATTTTATATAACTAGCTTTAGTGTATGTGCGTTGCACGTGTGATTAGCGCCAATCAGTAAAATATGTGTATATGAAGAACATGTAAATCAAGTGACCAAATGCTAAGTTTTAAAATGTCTACATTAAGTTAATATTTTAAAAATAAGTAAATTTGTACAAAGAAAAGTATAGGGAGTTGTCATTTATTTAAACGAATACCCGAAAGAAAATTAATTAATGACAACTAACTTATAATATATTTTGTCTTCCAGTGTTTCATTCTTATTATTTTTAACGTTTGTATTTTTAACAATTTGACTCTTACTACTATATAATAATCTATTTTATTATAAATTTTGAAAAGAATGACTGGGATTCTTTGAAAATTAGTTAAATCAAATACATTTTTGGTTAATTAGTATTGTTCTTAATGTTAAAGAGATTTTTTTTGTTGATTCAAATCTTAATAATAACTCATCCCAAATTTTAATTATTTAAAATTATAATTTTATCCAATAAAATTTTTATGTTCAATATAATAAAAAAACGTTCAGGATACACGCATCGCGCGTGTATCCTATCTCAATGAGTGTTTGAGTTATGAAATAAAAGTATAAGTTCCTGACGATAGTCATTAATATTGAAATTATACATATAACTAACTCAATTGAGAAAAAAATATCTCAGAGAAATCCTCAATCATCAGTTAATAATTCAACTTAAATTTATGCCACTTTTTTAATAATTAAAGTTAGCATGCTTCCTTTCCAGTTTCATGTAACGACCCGGCCGGTCGTTCCGAGAGTTTTAGCGCCATTTTCCCCATTTCTGCTTCAATATATGTGGTTCAACCTTGTTATGTTGTGTCGGGTTGGTTGGCTCGGGTTCAGAGTGATTTTGGAGAGGAATGAGACACTTAGTCTCTTAAGTTGGTTATTTAGTTGGGAAAGTCAACCAGAAGTTGACTTTTGGGTAAATGATCTCGGAATTGGGTTTTTGTGGTTCAGATAGCTTCGTTAGGTGATTTGAATTTAGGAGAGGGTTCGGAATGTTATTCGGAGGTCCGTGGTAGGATTAGGCTTGTATTGGCGAAATTGGATATTTGGCGATTTCTGGTCGGCAGTGGAAAATTAGATATCGGGGTCAGAATGGAATTCCGGAAGTGGGAATAGGTTCGTAGTGTCATTTGTGATGTGGGTGCAAAATTTCAGGTAATTCGGACGTGGATTGGTTGGTTTCGGCATCGTTGGCGAATTTTGGGAAATTTAGAAGTTCTTAGGCTTGAATCCAAAGGTAATTTGGTGTTTTGATGTTGTTTTGAATGTTCCGAAGGTCCGACTAAGTTTTTATGATTCTATGGATGTGTCGGTATGTTTGGTTGAGGTCCCGAGGGCCTCGGGTGAGTTTCGTGTGGTTAAGGGATCATTTTAGTCTTGGTGAGATAGCTGATCAGCTGCAGAATTCTGTTTCTGATTTCCTCTTTCGCGTTCGTGAGAGAGGCCCCGCATTCGCGAAGAGTGTTTCTGAGATGGTGAGTTTTTGTTCTACGCGTTCGCGAAGGAGAGGACGCGAACGCGAAGAGCAATGCATTGTGTGCATCGCGAACGTGTGTGTGGTGTCGCGTTCGCGGAGAGGAGTGAGGCAGATGGGGACCCCAGGTTCTTGGTCTACGCATTCGCGAGGTGAGGGTCGCGTTCGCGAATTTGTGAGCTAGTAAAGCATCACGTTCGCAAAGCAGTTGTCGCATTTACGAAGAGTAAAGTGGAAAGGCAGTTTAGGTTGATCTACGCGAACGCGAGAGGACGGTCGCGTTCGCAATGAAGAAAATCTGGGCAGCAGTATTAAATTCCAAAATCGAGGGTTTGAACCCATTTCTCATATTTTGAGCTAGAGACCACGAGATTAGGCGATTTTAGAGAGGATTTTCAGAGGAGTGATTTGGGTAAGTGCTCTTCACTTAATTTTGGTTAAATTCCATGATTGTACCTTGTTTTTCCTCATCTAATTTGGGGTGACAATTTGGAGAAAAATGGAGGAGAATTGGAGAGTGGATTTTGGGAATTTGGATGGCCATTTGATGTCGGATTTTAATGAAATTGATGTGGGTAGGTAGACTCGTGAGTGAATTAGGATTTTAGTTTTGTAATTTTTTCGGATTCCGAGACGTGGGCCCAGGAGTCAGGTTTGGCCAATTTCGGGATTTTTGATTTAATTTGATAATTTTCGCGTGGGCTTTGTTCCTTTAGTATGTATTAATGATATGATACTGGTTTTGGATAGATTCGGGGTTTGGATAGATTCGGGGCGATTTGAGGCCGAGTCGAGCGTCAAGGGCATCGCATATTAAATTTTCCTCCGGTTCGAGATAAGTAACGATTGTAAATCTAGACCTGAGGGTACGAAACCCCGAAATTTCGTACTATTTTGATAAATGAGGTGACGCACATGCTAGGTGACGGGCGTGTGGGTGTGCACCAGTAGAAATTGTGACTTGGTCCGTCCCGTGGCAACTGTAGAGTTGCATATTTTGATAAACTCTATATGATATCTATGTGTTTTAGAAATGATTCTGTTAACTTGGGTTGAATGCCATGTTTACGGCCTTGTGCCGTACTTTCTGGACCCTCAGGGGTATTTTACTACTATCCTCACACTGTTTTGATAGAAAGCATATCCTCAGTCATGATTTATGCATGTTTATCGTTTAATTTTGTTCATCACTCTATTTGAAATATATGAAAGTTGTTTTGGGTTGTGTCCCCTGAGTTTTGTACTTAAATGCCCAAGTGGCTTGTGAGATTGATGACTGAGTGAGGCCAAGGGCCGAATTGTGAGGACATCTATGGATCAGGCTGCACGTCGTAGAGTTATATATACATATATGGATCGGGTTGCACGACACTGCGATATATTGGATCGGGCTGCACGACACTGCAATATATTGGATCGGGCTGCACGTCGCAGTGATATTGGGTCGGGCTGCACATCGCAGCGATATAAATGCTCGTCACTGTACTCAGCCTTTATTTATGACTGTTACTTATTGAGTTGGCGTACTCACGTTGCTCCCTGCACCTTGTGTGCAGATTCAGGTGTCACAGAACGCTTGAGTGCGAGTTGATATATCATCAGCCATTGTCGGAGTTCAGCAAGCTAGCTGCATGGCGACCGCAACCCTGCTCTTCTCCCTCATATTCTTTTAGTAGATTATTTATTAGACTTCTCTTGCCTTTTGAGTAGACTGTATCAGACTTGTATCATAGATGCTAATGACTAGTGACACACGAGGTCGGGCGGTTGGTTTATATTTGTCTACTTTTACTTGTTTGAAATTGTTTAATGGAAGATCTATGATGAAAAAGGTTAGGAAAAATGAATTATCGAAAAGAATTATTGTATGTTTTGAATAATTAAGTGGCTAGCCTACTACTGCGATAGGCGCCATCATGACTGGGTAGTTTGGGTCATGACAGTTGGTATTAGAGCCTAGGTTACATAGGTCTCACGATTCATGAGCAGGTTTAGTAAAGTCTTGCGGATCGCTACAGAGACATCTGTACTTATCTTCGAGAGGCTACGGAACCCTTAGGGAAAATCTCACAATCTTGAATTCTTGTCATGCGAATCCATTTATTCAGCCAAAAGCGTAACTCTTTGAATTCCTTTCATGTATTTGAATGCGCACGTGAGCGCTCGGTATCAACTGTGTATTGACGGCTTGTCATTTCCATGGGTAAGGTGTGAGATGTGATTTTAGCATGTTGATGATGGGCCAGTCTGGAGGACTTGAGGCCGAGTTTTGTCCGTGGCTTGAGTGCTGAGATTTTGATTGTGTGAGCACATGCATTTGGGACTTATATGTCCGTTATGTCCTTATTGGTGGGATTTTGTGACCGGATGACTATGTGGTGAGCATGATTTGATGGTGAGATGTGTTCAGATTGTTTGATTACGACAAAAAGAATTGGTTGGAGATGTAGCAAGACCTATAGACTGTTTGAATTCTATCTTGAGTTGGCATATGGCCTCGAGTTGTGAGTGTATTGAAGGACCCCTCATGCAGTTTAGTTATGGAATGAGATGGGTCTTCCTGTTGTGTTATGAGTTCCCGGTGATGTCTTTTGAGCTGACCAATTCCACAGCAATGTTCATGTATTTGATTAATAGTGTATTCCAGTCGTATTTGTACTCCTTTGTTATTGTATTTATTGATGGAATCCTGACGTACTAACGTAGATAAGAGGAGCATACTCAGTATTTGAGGATGGTATTATAGATATTGAGGGATGAGAAGCTTTATGCAAAGTTCTCCAAGTGTGAATTTTGGCTCAGTCCAGTAGCATTCTTGGGGAACGTGGTGTCCAGTGAGGGTATCCAGGTGGCCAGACGAGTGTGGAGAGAGATTTTGTAAGCTAAAGATTTCTTTGATCACAGCTCCAGTGTTAGTTCTGCCATTAACTTTCGGTTCTTATACCGCGTATTATGATGCCTCGAGAGTAGGCGTTGGTTATGTTTAAATGCTGGAGGGTAAAGTGATTGCGTTATAGCTATGATTTTAGGAAGGGTATAAAGAGATATCAGTTTGAGGCTAAGCAGGCAGGGTTATCTTCCGCAGGATGTCCTTAATTGTGTGATCCTTATGTTATTTTGTAGCAAGTTCTCTTTTACTAGTAAATGATATATGTTGCGATTTGAGTTTAGATCGCTTGAAAGCTGGAATGACTATTACAATGGTGAAGTCGAGACTTGCAGATGATTTAAGATATTAGATGGTTTGTGTTATATGAGCTTATGAAGGATTTCGTTGAATCTCACTACGGTATTGTGGTGGTGATAACGTATGGGCATTGTGAGTATTATTTGTCTTGATCTATGGCTTTGAGCCAAGTGGGGGAGTCTGCTAATGATAAGTTGGTTGCACGATTATGTGTTGTATTGGTTTCAGTTCGAGGTATACTGGTGAATCAGTTATGACCTGCAGGGGTGGAGTTTGAGAATGACTCGAGTAATGGAAATTTTTGGATACAGGTTGTAATATACTCTATGGGTAAATGTGTTATATTGAATGATTGATTTGTACTTGTAAAGGGTGTAGTGTTTGCGGAGTAGGAATTTTCTTTGTTGCTTCGAAGTGTGGATTACTTCCTAGTGTGTTGGTGTGCAAATGGGCCCCAGGTCGTTCGACCTGTTTGATCAGTTTAATTGAGAATTTCATAGAGTAGGTGACTCTCGAGAATGGTTTTGATAGATTCAGGGTTTATATATAATTGTGGATTCTACATTCCGGTATCATGAAAGGGAAGAATAGCTTAAATTCATCGGAAGTCTCTTTAGAGTAAGTAATTGAGATGTGATACTTTGGGGGTGTTTAATAGATATTCAGTGATTTATGAGCCTTAGGGCGATGTGGTTCTGTGCTAGGATCTCGCGTGGTGATTTCTGGTTGAGGATTTTGGTACTATGGCAAGGAGAAGAATCAATTAGAAGGTAATTCAGAAGGAACTAGGATAAATGGGACAACTTGGTAGTATATTGGATCAACATGGTAATGAGTAAGATCGATTCTTGGGGTGCTTATGATGTGGTAAGGTTCTACGTGTGATTCATGGCAATGCTCTTGGGTTTTGACGGCCTGCGTAGCTTAGTTGAGTTAGAGAGATTCAGTCACAGGTTAGTTCAGTATAATGGGTTTGAGTGGGTTCTTGACGGTCTCTACCATAGTTAAGATGTATATTTCCTACTGGTGCGTGGGGCATGCGGCATATTGTAATTTTCTCCAAAATAAAAAAAAATCAAATAGAAAGTCGCAACTGATTGAGTATGTAGTTGCTTGCGACTCAGAGTGGATGTGAGGTTTGTCGTATCATTCATATGGTGGCATAATGGGTGCGATGTGTGGTGTAGTATTGATATTGCAGGTGCAAGGTCACGATGCGATTTTAAAGGAAGGTTCTGAATTCTTAGGTAGCATGGACGATCTCTGATGATCATATAGATGATGTTACTTTTAGATATGGCTCGATCAAGGTATAAGTTTCAGAAGAGGCACTGTGTTTTGATTTACGGATACTTCATTGATGTGGCGGTACTCTCCTTGTAACGCCTGTGGATTATAGGGGTATCCCTCGTGGTATGACTGTGTATTGGAGAAGTATTAGACATTCAAGTGTCGGAGTTGAGATCGGATATGGTGATTTGTGTGCTCTGAGGGTTTGGAGTCTGGGAACTCGAATGAGTAGATGATTTCATAGTTGAGGGCTGTAGAGATGTAGCCAAGGTTAGTTAGAGGTTAGTGTGCGTTGTGATTCAGTCATTATGGACCTTCAGAGGGTCATTTGTCTATTGTGCATGACCAGATTGATTTGGGGTTCTTTAGCAGGCCCATTGGGAATAGGTGTTTTTCACCAAATCGGATTGATTGGCTCCGTAGTGCTATTGTGAGGGGCATGCCAGTTAGTGTTTGTTAGGCTTATCTGTGTTCTGGGATGATTTATGAGTTACTCTTCCCTGCTACGGGGAGCTGCAATTCGTTGGTTTTAGGCACATATGGTGTGGTTCTATTGTGGTCTTATAGCGAGATTTGAGTAAGGTAAGTAATTGGGTATTGCAGGATTAAGACATATTGGTTATGTTTTTTCGAGTTCGTGTGGCATGTTATCGTACGATTCTCCGTGGTTATGGTAATGCACTTTGAGTACTTGATGTCGGGTTTCGCGTGGTTGTTGATTTTGGAGCAAGGCAGAGCGAGGTATATAATATGGACCAACACTTGGATGGGATCGCGCATTGCGATGAAGTTATGTTGTGGTGATACCCGTTGATATTGCGGGACGATTCTCTTGTTTGATGTCATTTTTCATGTTTGGGTACATTTGGAATATTGTCTATTAGTGCACGAGCTGCATAGGTTGTGGCTTTAAGATGTATTGATACGTCATGTTGCTAGAGTGGTTGTGGTAGATGATATGGGGTCGTTGGACCTAGGATGGTACTTCCGGATCTGGTTGCGGTATATTGGGAGGATACTGATGTTGATCGGCTTAGAGATTTTGCTATATTTCCTGTCGAAGAGAGGGAGTTCCATCACTTGTTGATCATGACAAACGATTATGGGTTTCTGTGTGTTTTTTTCATCGTTGGCAGTATATGGAGGTGTTAGAACGGGTCTCTATTTGATAGTAGGGTTATTATCGACATTTGGGTTGCTTGAGCAGCTGCGGTGATTAGAAATTATCACTATGAGCATTTGAGTCATGTGGTTGTCATGTGATTTCAACTTGGGGTATGCCAATGGCTTGATTCAGCTTGTTCAGACTTATACAGTGTGTGGATGCGTGATTCTGATTTTACAGAAAAGTTCGAATGTGGAAATTGGATTCTAAGGCTTATGGGCTAGGTTGGATGATAAGTTTTCAAATGTGTTGTGTTATTAGATCTATGCGGGACGTGGTGACGTGGAATCATCCCGGGTATGTGCGTGATAAGGTTATTCATCGATTTGATGGATTTTGGAACAACTCTTGGCACGTTCGAGGACGAACGTGTGTTTAAGTGGGGGAGGATGTAATGACCTGGCCGGTCGTTCCGAGAATTTTAGCCCCGTTTCCCTCATTTATGCTTCATTATATGTGGTTCAACCTTGTTATGTTGTGTCGGATTGGTTGGCTCGGGTTCGGAGTGATTTTGGAGAGAAATGAGACACTTAGTCTCTTAAGTTGGTTATTTAGTTGGAAAAGTCAATCGGAATTTGACTTATGGGTAAACGATCTCGGAATTGAGTTTTTGTTGTTCCGATAGCTTCGTTAGGTGATTTTGGGCTTAGGATTGGGTTCGAAATGTTATTCGGAGGTCCATGTAGAATTAGGCTTGTATTGGCAAAATTAGATTTTTGGCGATTTCTGGTTGGCAGTGGAAAATTAGATATCGAGGTCAGAATGGAATTTCGAAAGTGGGAATAGGTTCGTAGTGTCATTTGTGACGTGGGTGCAAACTTTCAGGTAATTCGGACGTAGATTGGTTGGTTTCGGCATCGTTGGCGAATTTTGGGAAGCTTAGAAGTTCTTAGGCTTGAATCCGAGGGTAATTTGGTGTTTTGATGTTGTTTTGAGTGTTCTGAAGGTTCAGCTAAGCTTGTATGATGGGATGTGTCAGTATGTTTGGTTGAGATCTCGAGGGTCTCGGGTGAGTTTCGGGTGGTTAAGGGATAATTTTGGCTTTGGTGAGATTGCTGATCAGCTGCAGAATTCTGTTTCTGGTTTCCTCTTTCGCGTTCGCGAGAGAGGCCTCGCGTTTGTGAAGAGTGTTTCTGAGATGGTGAATTTTTGTTCTACGCTTTCGCGAAGGAGAGGAAACGAACACGAAGGGTAAGGCAGTGTGTGCATCGCAAACGCGTGTGTGGTGTCGCGTTCGTGGAGAGGAGTGAGGTAGATGGGGACCCCAGGTTCTCGAATTACGCGTTCGTGAGGTGAGGGTCGCGTTCGCGAAGTTGTGAGCTGGTAAAGCATCGTGTTTGCAAAGCAGTTGTCGCGTTCGCGAAGAGTAAATTGGAAAGGCAGTTTGGGTTGGTCTACTGTTGGTCCCAAACGCACACGCAAGTATACGTGGTCGTACAAGTAATATAATGATAAATCGAATGTCGAACCCATAGAGACTTGTGTATACTATTCACTAATTCACTATAATTGTTATTTAATCAAGCCAAACTAAAAATCCAATAATGTAACTATGCTATACTACGATTCCAAGAAATAACTAATTATCAAGTAACAAGTTGATTGTTGTGTATTCAATAGAGACAAATATTCCAGGGTTGTGATCGATTCACCACTCATATTGCATTCTAATCAACTCTCCCTTTCATATAATTCACTCATGGTTGCTAATTAATCGATAAATGCTCTCATAGCCTTCTCCCGAAGCACTACTCGCCTATTCTCAATAGATTAACGCCTATATTCCTATGAAATTAATCTATTAGAATGCACTAAGATTATGATATTTAATTAAGCACGGTGACTAGGTATATTCCTATCCTAACCACAAATCCGCTCCCCTAAAGGGTTAAGATCGGGCTCTCTTCAATTCTTCTCTAATCTAAGCACGACTTTCCCAAGCATAACATAGATAGTATATAGAACCTAACTGCTGGCCAGACAATTAAGGAATTAAACACAGAATTGAAGAAACAACCATATATTGAGTGAACTATAAGCAAGGTTAAACTAATGTCGAACAACAATATCCATGCCTAAGTCACAACCCTAGAACAATGGGTGTTTAGCCACTCATGCTAAAATCAAATAATTGCATAAGTGTTGCATAAATTGTAAATACTAGAAAAAGATGAAGAAAATTGAGAATCCTTCGCTCCCTAGAAATTCTGTGTGTATATCTGCTCCAAAGTGGCATGAATACCTCAAAAATAAGCTTAGACTTGCTTTTATATGTGTTGGGTAGGGTTAGGGCCGAAATAACCGTGTCCCGGGCAAAATAGGAAAAACTCGCATCACCGGCGCCCACCAGGGCGCTGCCGATAAAATGTTTCTGCCTCCAGCGCCACAGGTGGCGCCCAGCCCTGCCTGTGGCACCCAAAATCACAAAATCCCGGTTTCGTCCGTTTTGGCTCTAATTTCGCGTGTTTCGCCCCCAATTGATCCCGTATCATTCCTAAACATAAAAACACTTCAAATTAATATAAATCATCACATTTAGCATCTAAAACTCACGAAACAAAAGTAAAATATGAGGCGATTTATATAGAAATATATACACTTTAAGCTAAACATCTTCTACGCGAATGCGAGAGGACGGTCGCGTTCGCGATGAAGAAAATCTGGGCAGCAGTATTAAATTCCAAATCGAGGGTTTGAACCCATTTCTCATATTTTAAGGTAGAGACCACGGGATTAGGCGATTTTAGAGAGGATTTTCAGAGGAGTGATTGGGGTAAGTGTTCTTCACTTAATTTTGGTTAAATTGCATGATTGTACCATGATTTTTCCTCATATAAATTGGGAATTTGGGGTGAAAATTTGAAGAAAAATGGAGGAGAATTGGAGAGTGAATTTTGGGGATTTGGATGGCCATTTGATGTCGGATTTTAATGAAATTGACATGGGTAGACTCGTGAGTGAATAAGGATTATAGTTTTGTAATTTTTGTCGGATTCCGAGACGTGGGCCCAGGGGTCGGGTTTGGCCAATTTCGGGATTTTTGATTTAATTTGATAATTTTCGTGTGGGATTTGTTCCTTTAGCATGTATTAATGATATGATACTGGTTTTGGATAGATTCAGGCCTTTTTTTGGCTGAGTCGAGCGGCAAGGGCATCGCGGAGTAGATTTTCGTCCGGTTCGAGGTAAGTAACGATTGTAAATCTAGACCTGAGGGTATGAAAACCCGAAAATTCGTACTATTTTAATAAATGAGGTGACACACATACTAGGTGACGGGCGTGTGGGCGTGCACCAGTAGGGATTGTGACTTGGTCCGTCCCGTGACAATTGTAGAGTTGCATATTTTGATAAACTCTATACGATATCTATGTGTTTTAGAAATGATTCTGTTAACTTGGGATGAATGCCATGTTTGGGGCCTTGTGCTGTACTGTCTGGACCCTCATGGGTATTTTACTACTATCCTCATACTATTTTGATAGAAAGCATATCCTCAGTCATGATTTATGCTTGTTTGTTGTTTAATTTTGTTCATCACTCTATTTTAAATGTATGACAGTTGTTTTGGGCTGAGTCCCCTTAGTTTTGTACTGAAATGTCCGAGTAGCTTGTGAGGTTGATGACTGAGTGTGATGACCCAAAGGGTCATCTTATGAATTAAGACTCTATTCCGAGCTCGTTATCCCTAAAAGCCTTATTTTTATTCACCTCGATTTACGTGCAGTCCATGCGTGAATCCGGAAAGGCTTTTTGTGAAAATTTATGAAATATTAATTTGTGGGATTTAAAAATGATTTTAGTTAACTTTGGTCCATAATAAAATATGGGATCTGGCGTATGCCCGGAATCGAATTCCGAGGTCCCTAGCACGATAAATGTATTTTTGATGAAAATTGTTAGACTGAAGTTTAGAAGGATTTAAAGAAATTGATTAATGTTTGAAATCATTGGTATCGGGCCCTTATTTTGATTTCGGAGCCTGGTAAAGGTCTATTATAATGTTTAAGTCACGTTTATGAAATTTGGCAAAAATCGGAGTTGATTTGACGTGATTCGGGCACCCGGTTGAGAAAATTGAAACTTTAACGTGTTCTTGAGAATTTCATTGATTTTGATGTTAAATCAATAGTTTAAGGTGTTCTTTTAGCGATTTGATCGCACGAGCAAGTCTATAGGATATTTTTCGAATTGCGTGCATGTTTGGTTTGGAGCCCCAAGGGCTCGGGTGAGTCTCAGAATGTTTTAAACTTAGAAATTCTGATGTCTTTGCTGTTGCTGGTGCACAGGTGATTTGTGCTTCGCGATCGCGAAGCGTAAACTAGGCTGAGAGAAAAATCCTTCTTTTCGAACGCGAAGCACTGGGGGGTGGTACCCTTCACGAACGCGATTAGCCTTCCGCGAACGTGATAGGTTAAGGGACCTGGGGGGAAGGGAGTGACATTTTTCTACTCGAATGCGACCACTGGGTCGCGAACGTGATGGTCAGGGGGAAAAATCATCACAAACGCGAGCAGCTCTTTGCGAACGTGTAGACCTTCTGGCCACAAAGAATCGCGAACGCGACAGGTCCTTCGCGAACGCGAAGAAAACCTGTCCAGCGAATTAAAACAGAACCTAAAATGGGATTTGGCCATTCTTTCATATTTTCAAAACCAAGAAGGCTTAGAGACAATTTCAAGAGATAAATTCTTCCCTAAAGTGTTGGTAAATGATTCTAAACTACTTTCTCCCAATTAGCCATTGTTTTTCATTAATTTTCAACCAAAAATATAAGGTTTTCATGGTAGAAATTGGGGGTTTGGGTAGAATTAGGAAATTTTGTATAATTGGAATTTAGACCTTGAATTGGGTTCGTATTTCGAAACTAATTACACATTCGGGCTCGAGGGTGAATGGGTAAACGGATTTTTGTCCGAACCTCGAGTTTGGACCAAGCAGGCCCGGGGTCGATTTTAAACTTTTTTTAGAAAAATTTGGGAAATCAATAATTATTCATTAAAGTTGATTCCTTTAGCGACAATTGATGATAGTAAACTAATTATGATTAGATAGAAGTGGTTGGAGGTGAATTCTAAAGGGAAAGCTGCACTTGAGCAGTGAGTGGCCTGCGAAATCGAGGTAAGTGTTGTGCCTAACCTTAGCTTGAGGGAATATGTATTATGTGATTACTTGCTACATGTTTTGTTGTTGAAAGCGATGTATAGGTGAGGTGACGAGTACCTATACGTTGTAGTCGAGTCATAACATGCGAGTGAAAGTCCATTATTGTTATTCTTGTAATCTTAAAGTCTATTCCATGCTTATTGTTGCTATTGAACTATTGAGAGAACTGTATCTGGTTCCACCGAGATGGATAACATTGTGAACATTGATTCGAGGTTGAGACGTTAAATTGTGAAGTTCATTATGATGAAATACTGATTTCTTGTGAAAATTTCTCTTTATCTATTGTTAATGATTTCGTGATTGGTGAGGAAAAGTGTAAAGCACGAAGGGTGATGCCGTGCATAATTTATTTTATATGGTGAGGAATAGTGTAAAGCACGAAGGGTGATGCCGTGCATGATTTATTTATATTGTGAGGTTGAGTGTAAAAGCATGAAGGGTGATGCCGTGCATGATTTATTTATATTGTGAGGAAGAGTGTAAAGCAAGAAAGTCGATGCCGTGCATGATTTATTTATATTGTGAGGTTGAGTGTAAAAGCATGAAGGGTGATGCCGTGCATTCTTATTTATAATTTGGTGATGATGAGAGTAAAAGCACGAAGGGTAATGCTGTGCATTCCTATTTGTTATTTGGTGAGGCTGAGAGTAAAAGCACGAAGGGCGATGCTGTGCAGATTTCCTTCCTATTTTAGTGGCTTAATTTGGTTGTTTGTTAATCATTGTTTCTGCGTTCTCATTTTTCTCACTCCTTATGTTGAAATTTATCACTGTATGTCCCCGTCCCACTAATTGCTGTTTTAATTCTTTATTTGGTGTTATTTCCAATAGCATGATTATATATGTCTAGGTTTTATGTGGTCTCCTATCCTAGCCTCGTCGCTACTTCGTCGAGGTTAGGCTCGACACTTACTAATACATGGGGTCTGTTGTATTGATACTGCACTCTGCACTTTCTGTGCAGATCCAAGTTTAGGTCCGAGCTGAGTTCGAGTTGTAGCAGATTATTCGCACGGAGACATGAGGTAGATCTGCCGACGTCCGCAGATTCCTGGAGTCTCTTCCTTATTACTCAGTTGTTGTTTTATTTAGTTCAAAACAGTTATATATTCTCTTCTAGCCAAATACTTGTATTAAATTCTTAAGAGTTCGTGAATTGTGACTCCAAACCCTGGGTAGCTAGAGATTAGTATTATTTTCGCATATCGTATACTATTTCATTTGTTATTTTTGGTATCATATATTGGATGGAAAACCTCGTATATATTTTAATTGTTTTAATGTCGTAACCCTCTAATGTTGGCTTGCCTATCAAGTAGAGCGTTAGGCTCCATCACGGTCCTGACGGTGGGAAATCTGGTGGTGACAAGTTGGTATCAGAGAACTAGGTTGCCTAGGTCTCATAATTCACGGACAAGCTTAATAGAGTCTGAGGGATCAGTACGGAGACGTTTGTACCTATCCCCAGAGGCTATAAGGTTAGGAACACGTTAACTTTTATTCAACTCTGTGGCGAGATTCTTGTTATTCTAATACTGATTGAACTCTTCTGTTCTTATTCTCTCGCAAATGGCGAGAACACGTACCTCATCTTCCATTGACCAACAGCCGGACCCTCCAGCAGCATCAGCTCCTACAAGGGGCAGAGGCCAATGCAGGGGCAGGACTCAACCTAGTGCTCAAGTAACAACTCCAGCTGTGGAGCCTCAGACAGAGCTCAGTGGAAAGGCTCCAGCTCAGACCGTTCCGGTGGGACCTGAGGGTTTATTGCTACCCAGGTGCTTCAGGATGCCTTGGTCCGACTAGTGGGCCTTATGGAGAGTGTAGCCCCGACTTGTGCACTCCCCGGGGCAGCATTCGTATCTCAAGCTGGAGAAAAAGGAGTCCAGACTCCTGCTACCCACACTCCAGAGCATATTACTCCTCAGCTTCAGACCCCAGCAGCCTATCCAGTTGGGGTGGTTCAGCTAGTTGCTGCAGTACCACTTGTTGATGGGACAACTATGTCCTCCGATGCTTTATGGAGATTGGATAGGTTTATCAAGATTTTCCCTGTTCATCAGTGGTGCCACTTCAGAGGACCCCCAGGAATACCTTGATAGCTGTCATGAGGTTCTTTGGAATATGGGTATCTTGGAGACCAATGAGATCGACTTTTCTGCTTTCCAGATGACTGGTTCTGCCAAGAAATGGTGGAGGAATTATCTATTGACTAGACCAGCTGGGTCACCTGATCTTTCTTGGGATCAGTTTCACACCTCTTCCTGGAGAAGTTTCTACCTATTACTACTACAGAGGAGCGCCACAATCAGTTTGAGCGTCTCCAACAGGGCAGCATGACTGTTACACAGTATGAGACCCGTTTCATTGATTTGGCCCATAATGCTACTCTTTTGCTACCCACAGAGAGGGAGAGGGTTAGGAGATTTACTGAGGGTCTTGCTCAACCTATCAGATTGCAGATGGATAAGGAGATAGAGAGCGAGATTTCTTTCCAGGATGCGGCCAATGTGGCGACGAGTTGAGGTGGTTCTTGGATTAGGAGATCAGGGGTCAGACAAGAGACCTCGCCATTCCGGTGGATTCAGCGGTGCCTCATCTGTAGGCGGGGGTACTTTTAGTAGAGGCCATTCTTCCAGGCCATTCCATTCAATACTTCAGGCATCCCATGGTGCCCCAGGTGGTCGACCCTTACATGCCTTATTCTGATAAGCCAGCTCCTATCAGTACACCTCATCTTCAGAGTTTTCAGGTTGGTTATACAGGTCGACAGGTTCAGTTTGCCGGCCAGCAGTGTCAGCAGCCGAAGTTTTGTTATACTTGTGGTGACCCGAGACACATTGCTAAATATTACCCTTGCGCATTGGGTAGTTCTCAGTATCATGGTTCTCGTGCTATAGTTCCGGCACCAGCTGCCGCACCACCTGCCCAGCCAGCTAGGGGTAGGGGTCAGGTAGCAAGAGGTAGGGACCATATTGTTAGAGGTAGAGGCCAACCCACTAGAGGTGAAGGTTCGCCTGTCAGAGGTCGTCCCAGAGACATGGTTTAGGGTGGTGGGGCCCAACCCCAGTTTTATGTATTTCCGGCCAGACCTGAGGCAGAGTCCTCCAATGCTGTTATCACAGGTACCGTTTCAATTTGCAATAGAGATGCTTCGGTTCTGTTTGATCCGGGACCTACTTACTCTTATGTGTCATCTTACTTTGCTTCATATTTGGTTGTGCCCCGTGAATCCTTGAGCGTCCCTGTATATGTGTCCATGCCCGTGGGGGATGATATTATTGTAGATTGCGCATATCGCTCGTGTGTGGAGTTATTGGGAGTCTTGAGACTAGGTTAGACCTTTTGCTTCTTGATATGGTTGATTTTGATGTCATATTGGGCATGGATTGGCTGTCACCTTACTACACTATCTTGGACTGTCACGCCAAGTCAGTGACATTAGCCTTACTGGGGTTACCTCAATTAGAGTGGAGAGGGACTCCTGGTCATTCCTCCAGCAGGATTATTTCTTATATGAAGGATCAGCATATAGCCGAGAAGGGGTGTTTGGCCTATTTGGCTCATGTTTGTGATTCTAGATCTGAGGTTTCTCCTATAGACTCGGTACATGTCGTTCGCAAGTTTTCCCAGGTGTTTCCTGCAGATCTGCCAAGGATGCCACCCTACAGGGATATTGATTTTTGCATTGATGTGGCTCCGGGCACTCAACCCATTTCTATTCCTCCATACCGGATGGCCCCACTAGAGTTGAAAGAATTGAAGGAACAACTGCAAGATTTGCTTAATAAGGGCTTCATTAGACCTAGTGTCTCGCCCTGGGGTGCACCAGTTTTGTTCGTAAAGAAGAAGGATGGATCGATGAGGATGTGTATAGATTACTGACAGTTGAATAAAGTAACTATCAAGAACAAGTATCTGCTGCCGAGGATTGATGATTTGTTTGATCAGCTTCAGGGTGCCAAAGTGTTTTTAAAGATCGATTTGAGATCGGGCTACCATCAGTTGAAGATTAGGGCATCCGATGTCCCTAAGACAGCCTTTTGGATGAGGTATGGGCACTATGAATTTTTGGTGATGTCTTTTGGCTTGACAAATTCCCCCGTATCATTTATGGACTTGATGAATCGGGTGGTCAAGCCTTATCTGGATGCCTTCGTAATTGTGTTTATTCATGACATTCTAATATACTCCCGTAGTTGGAAGGAGCATGAGCAGCACCTTCGGATAGCGCTTCAGACTTTGAGGGACAGTCAGTTGTATGCTAAATATACAAAGTGCGAGTTTTGGTTGGATTCAGTCGCTTTATTGGGTCACGTCATATCAACAGAGGGTATACAGGTAGATCCTAAGAAGATTGAGGCAGTCAAGAACTGCCCTAGACCCACTTCATCCACAGAGATTAGGAGCTTCTTGGGTTTGGCAAGTTATTACCGTCGGTTTATGGAGGGATTTTCATCTATAGCAGACCCAATGACTAAGTTGACTCAGAAGGGTGCCCTGTTCAAATGTTCGGAGGAGTGTGAGGCGAGTTTTCAGAAGCTCAAGACAGCCTTGACTTCAGCACCGGTGTTGGTATTTCCCTCAGGCTCAGGATCTTTCATGGTATATTGTGATGCCTCCCGCGTGGGGCTCGGAGCGGTATTGATGCAGGAAGGTAGGGTGATTACATATGCGTCTCGACAGTTGAAGATTCATGAGAAGAATTACCCTATCCATGACTTAGAATTGGCAGCCATTATTCATGCATTGAAGATTTGGAGGCACTATCTTTATGGCATGCCGTGTGAGGTTTTCACGGATCATCGCAACCTTCAGTATTTGTTCAAGCAAAAGGATCTCAATTTGAGGCAGAGGAGATGGTTAGAACTATTGAAAGACTATGATGTCTCTATATTGTATCATTCGGGAAAGGCCAATCTGGTGGCCGATGCATTGAGTAGGAAGACAGTGAGTATGGGCAGCCTGGCATTCATTCCAGTCGGTGAGAGACCGCTAGCTTCAAATATTTAGACTTTGGCCAACCAGTTTGTGAGGTTGGATATTTCAGAGCCCAGCCGTATTCTAGCTTTTATAGTCGCTCGGTCTTCCTCATTTGAGCGTATCAGAGATCAGCGGTATGATGACCCTCAATTGATGGTCCTCAGGGACACGTTCGACACGGTGGTGCCAAGCAGGTTACGGTTAGAGAGAACGGTGTTTTGAGAATGCAGGGTAGAGTACGTGTGCCTAATGTTGATGGGCTTCGTGAGTTGATCCTTGAAGAGGCTCACGGTTCTAGTTGTCTATTCACCCGGGTGCTGCCAAGATGTACCAGGACCTGCGATAACATTATTGGTGGCAAAGTATGAAGAAGGATATTGTTGCTTACGTGGGTGCTTGAATTGTCAGCAGTTGAAGTATGAGCATCAGAGAACCGGTGTTTTGCTTCAGCAAATGGAGATTCCTGAGTGTAAGTGGGAGTGTATCACTATGGACTTTGTTGTTTGACTCCCACAGACTCAAGAGAAAGTTCGACGCCGTGTGGGTTATTGTGGATAGGCTGACTAAGTCAGTGCACTTCATTCTTGTGACAAGTACTTACTCTTCGGAGCGGTTGGCAAAGCTTTATATTCGGGAGATCATTCGCCTTCAAGGTGTGCCCGTGTTTATCATTTCTGATCGAGGTACGCAGTTTACCTCGCACTTTTGGAGGGCAGTACAACTTGAGTTGGGTACGCTGGTTAAGTTGAACACAACATTCCATCCTCAACGGACGGGCAGTCCGAGCGTACTATTCAGATCTTGGAGGATATTCTCCGCGCTTGTGTTATAGATTTTGAAGGATCGTGGGATCAGTTCTTATTGTTAGCGGATTTTTCCTACAACAACTACCAGTCGAGCATTCAGATGGATCCCTATGAGGCATTATATGGTAGACGGTGCAGATCGCCAGTTGGATGGTTTGAGTCGGGAGAGGCTTGGTTGTTGGGTACAAACTTAGTTCAGGAGGCCTTGGACAAGGTCAAGATTATACAGGATCGACGTCGTACATCTCAGTCCAGGCAAAAGAGTTATGCCGACCGTAAAGTTCGTGAGGTAGCATTCATGGTCGGAGAGAGGATATTACTTCGGGTATCGCCCATGAAGGGTGTTATAAGATTTAGGAAGAAGGGCAAGTTGAGCCCTAGGTATATCGGTCCCATTTGAGATTCTCGAGAGAGTGGGCGAGGTAGCTTATAGACTTGCGTTGCCTCCAGGGTTATCCTCAGTTTATCCGGTATTCCATGTGTCCATGCTCCGGAAATATCATGGTGACCGTCCCACGTGTTAGATTTCAGCTCTGTCCAATTGGACAAGGATTTGACCTATGAGGAGGAGCCGATAGCCATTCTAAACTGGCAGGATCGTCAGTTGAGGTCGAGAGTTACCCTTCAGTTCGAGTGCAGTGGAGAGATCAGCCCGTTGAGGCAGCTACTTGGGAGTCCGAGTCGGACATGCGGGGTAGACATCCCCACTTATTCTCCAGTTCATGTACTTTTCTATGTCCGTTCGAGGACAAAAGTTTGTTTTAGAGGTGGAGATTGTGAGGACCCAAAGGGTCATATTATGAATTAAGACTCTATTCTGTGCTTGTTAGACTTAAAGGCCTTATTTTCATTCACCTCAATTTGCGTGCGCAGTCCAGACGTGAATCCGGAAAGCCTTTATGTGAAAATTTATGAAATAATAATTTTCGGGATTTAAAAATGATTTAGTTGACTTTGGTCAACGTTTTGAGCAGACGGACTCAGATCCATGTTCCGACGGTCCCGGTGGGTCCGTAATAAAATATGGGATCTGGGCTTATTCCCGGAATCTAATTCTGAGGTACCTAGCACGAGAAATAAATTTTTGATGAAAATTGTTAGACTGGAGTTTAAAAGTATTTAAGAAATTGATTAATGTTTGAACTCATTAGTATCGTGCCCGTATTTTGGTTCCGAAGCCTGGTACAGGTCTATTATTATGTTTAAGTCATGTATGTGAAATTTGGTATAAATCGGAGTTGATTGACGTGATTCGGACGTCTAATTGAGAAAATAGAAACTTTAAAGTGTTCTTGATAATTTCATTGATTTTGATGTTAAATCCTTAGTTTTAGGTGTTATTTAGCGATTTGATCGCACGAGCAAGTCCATAGGATGTTTTTAGACTTGCATGCATGTTTGGTTGGAGCCCCGAGGGCTCGGGGTGAGTTTCGGGTAGGCTTCGGGATGTTTTAAACATAGAAATTCTGTTGTCTTTGCTGTTGCTGGTGCACAGGTGATTTGTGCTTTGCGATCGCGAAGCCTCTCTCACGATCGCGAAGCGTAAACCAGACTGAGGGAAAAATCCTTCTTCGAGAACGAGAAGAACTGATCGTGAACGCGAAGCACTGGGGGGTGGTACCCTTCACGAGCGCGATCAGCCTTCCACGAACGCAGTAGGTTAAGGGACCTGGGGGAGGGGGGTCACGTTGTTCTACGCGAACGCGACCACTGGGTCGCAAACGCGATGGTCAGGGGGCACAAACCATCGCGAACGCGAGCAGCTCTTCGCGAACGCGTAGGCCTTCCGGCCGCAAAGCATCACGAATGTGACAGGTCCTTCGTGAACGCGATGAAGACCTGTCCATCGAATTAAAACAGAACCTAAAGTGGGAATTGGCCATTCTTTCATATTTTCAAAACCAAGAAGGCTTAGAGGCAATTTTCAAGAGACAAGTTCTTCCCCAAAGTGTTGGTAAATGATTCTAAACTACTCTCTCCCAATTACCCATTGTTTTTCATCAATTTTCAACCAAAAATCTAAGATTTTCATGGTAGAAATTGGGGGTTTGGGTAAAATTAGGGAATTTTGTATAATTAGAATTTAGACCTCAAATTGGGGTCGGATTTATAAACTAATTACACATTCGAGTTCGGGGGTAAATGGGTAAACAGATTTTTGTCCGAACCTCGAGTTTGGACCTAGCAGGCCCGGTGTCGCTTTTTAACTTTTTTTTGGAAAAATTCGGAAAATCAATAATTATTCATTAAAGTTGATTCCTTTAGCGACAATTGATGATATTAAAGTAATTATGATTAGATACAAGTGGTTGGAGGTGAATTCTAAAGGGAAAGCTGTACTTGAGAAGTGAGTGGCCTGCAAAATTGAGGTAAGTGTTGTGCCTAACCTTAGCTTGAGGGAATAGATATTGGGTGATTACTTGCTACATGTTTTGTTTCTAAAAGCAGCGTATAGGTGAGGTGAGGAGTACCTATACGTTGTAGTCGAGTCATAACATGTGAGTGAAAGTCCATCTTGTTTTTCTTGTAATCTTCAAGTCTATTATCCATGCTTATTGTTGCTATTGAACTGTTGGGAGAACTGTATCCGGTTCCACCGAGATGGATAACATTGTGAACACTGATTCGAGGTTTAGACGTTAAATTGTGAAGGTAATTATGATGAAATATTGATTTCTTGTGAAAATTTCTCTTTATCTGTTGTTAATGATTCTGTGATTGGTGATGAAGAGTGTAAATCATGAAGGGTGATGCCGTGCATAATTTATTTTATATTGTGAGGAAGAGTGTAAAGCACGAAGGGTGATGCAGTGCATGATTTATTTATATTGTGAGGTTGAGTGTAAGAGCACGAAGGGTGATGTCGTGCATTCTTATTTATAATCTGGTGAGGATGAGAGTAAAAGCACGAAGGATGATGTCGTGTATTCCTATTTGTTATTTGGTGAGGCTGAGAGTAAAAGCACGAAGGGTGATGCCGTGCATATTTCCTTCCTATTTTAGTGACTTAATTTGGTTGTTTGTTAATCACAATTTATTTCTTCCTTCTCGTTTTTCTCACTCCTTATGCTGAAATTTCCCACTGTATGTCCCCTTCCCATAATTTCTGTTTTAATTCTTTATTTTCTGTTATTTCCAATAGAATGATTATATATGTCTAGGTTTTATGTGGTGTCCTGTCCTAACCTCGTCGCTACTTCGCCGAGGTTAGGCTCGACACTTACCAGTGTATGGGATTGGTTGTACTGATACGACACTCTGCACATTCTGTGCAGATCCAGGTTTAGGTTCGAGCTGAGTTCGAGTTTTAGCAGACTATTCGCACGAAGACACGAGATAGATCTACCGACGTCCGCAGATTTTTGGAGTTTCTTCCGTATTATTCGGTTGCTATTTTATTTAGTTCAAAACAATTATATATTCTCTTTCAGCCAAATACTTGTAGTAAATTCTTAGTAGTTCGTGAATTGTGACTCCAAACCCTAGGTAGCTAGAGATTAGTATTATTTTTCGCAGTATCGTATACTATTCATTTGTTATTTTAGGTATCATATATTGGATAGTAGTAAAACTTTGTATATATTTTAATTGTTTTAATGTCGTAAACCTCTAATGTTGGCTTTCCTATCAAGTATAGTGTTAGGCGCTATCACGGTCCCGACGGTGGGAAATCAGGTCGTGACACTGAGTATATATGGATCGGGCTGCACGCCGCGTCGTTATATATATATATGGATCGGGCTGCACGCTACAATGATATATTGGATCGGGATGCACGCCGCAGTGATATTGGGTCGGGCTGCACGCCATAGCGAAATAGCGCTTGGGCTGTAGGAGCCCCTCCGGAGTCTGCACACCCCCAGTGAGCGCAATCGACTATATAGTTATGGATCGGGTTGTACGATGCAAAAATTATTATACGGTACCTACTGAGTGCGAGTACCGAGTGCTGGTGACGAGTGATTAGGAGGCCTGAGTGACTGAGAGGCTTGCCCGAGGGGCTATATATATGAGTGATACTTCGCCTGAGTGTCTTGTTTATTAAATTACTGTTTTCACTCTACTTTTATATTGAGCCTCTATTGAAAATGTTGAACAAATGATTTAAATGACTTCCATTGAAACTGGAGTTTCACGAGATACTCTGGATTTAATACTGACCTGATCATGTTATTTTCACTGAGGTTTTTATGTTGTGAAATCTATGTGATCTTAAATGCTCGTTACTGCACTCTGCCTTTATTTATGACTGTTACTTACTGAGTTGGCGTACTCACGTTACTCCCTGCACCTTGTGTGCAGATTCAGATCTCACAGGACGCTCGAGTGCGAGTTGATATATCATCAGCCGTTGCCAGAGTTCAGCAAGGTAACTGCATGGCGACCGCAACCCTGCTCTTCTCCCTCCTATTCTTTCAATAGATTATTTTATTAGACTTATCTTGCCTTTTGAGCAGACTGTATCAGTCTTGTATCTTAGATGCTCATGATTAGTGACATCCAAGGTCGGAAAATTGTTGGAATTAAACCGGAAAATTGTTGGAATTAAACCCAAATTTGGGGAAGAAGGTGCATGGAATTTGGAATTTTCTTTTGAGGATTTGAGTGGACAATTGTGGTCCGATTTTAGTGTTCTTGGTATGTATAGAATCGTAAGAGGACGAGGATTCTAGTGATGTAAATTTTATTGAATTTCGAGACGTGGGCACGGGGTTCGGGTTTGGCCAAATTTTGAGATTTTTGTTAAATTGATAATTTTAGATTAGGTTGTGTTCCTTTAGCATATATTGATGATGTTAAACTGGTTTGGTTAGATTCGGAGCAATCGAGAGCCAATTTGAGGGGCAAGCGCATCACAGACTAGTATTGTGTCCCGGTAGAGGTAAGTAATGGTTATAAATCTTGTCTTGAGGGTATGAAACCCCGAACTTCATATTTCTCACTGTTTTTAGAATGGCGCACATGTCAGATGACAAGTATGTGGCACGCACTGATTTTGGATTGGACTTGCTCCTCTCCGCGGCAACTATTGGGTTGCGTATTTTACTCTAAATCATATGTTAAATTGTGTTCTAAAGACTATTGCTATATTTGGGCTATAAGTCATGTTTGGGGCCTCGTGCCGACTTGTTTTAGACCCCTTTGGGGGCTTTTTACTGCTATTTCCTCACTGTTGATACATGATTTACACTCAGTCATATTGTGATTGTTGTTTTTGAAACTCAGCCTTGCTTACACTATTTTAAGATATAAAATGATGGTTTGGGTCGAGTACCCCGTTTTACTGATACGCCCCAGGGGCTTTTGAGAGGTTCTGACTGGGTGAGGCCGAGGTCCTGAGTGTGAGGATATTATATGCCACGAGGTGGCTTGATATTAGCGCTTGGGCGGAAGGATCCCCTCCGGAGTCTGTACACACCCCAGTGAGCGCAGGTACCTACTGAGTACTGAGTGCCTAGTGCCGGGTGATGAGTGATTGGGACGTATGAGTGACAGTGAGGTTGCCCGAGGGGCTGATACTGAGTGGCTGTGAGGTGCTGAGTGATGTTCTGCCCGAGGGGAGATTTATGATTCATGTTTTTTCCCAAGGGGATACTTATGATGTATTTCGTTTTTACACTAAATCCTTCGGTTATTTTACCTCTGACATTGTTGGAAAACATATTTTTCAAGGGATTTTTCTGAAGTTGGTTTTAAGGCATGATGATTTCATATATCTATGTATATACTGTTGGAAAGAAAGGCTGTGCATATTGTGAAATGGTGATATTGATTTTTATGTGTTTCTTGCCACTTAGACTTGATTTATTTTCATTACTACTGAGTTGGCGTAAACACAGTACTCCCTGCACCCCTGTGTGCAGATTCAGGTGCTGATACTGAGTTTTAGCCATCTATTCCATGCGGAGCCGAAGTTCGGGATATAGAGGTAGCTGTTCAGCGTCCGCAACATCTCTGTTTTCCCTTCTTTTGTTGTATCTAGCTATTCGTTCGGAGGTTTTGTATTATCATAGTAGACTTGTTGGTATATTTCTTAGATGCTCATGATATGTTGACTCCGGATTTTGGGGATGATTTAGACTATTTAGCTGTTTATTTTGCCTAATGAAGTCAGTAATTTTATATACTTTATGAAATGTTGAAAAATGGTTGGGATCTTAGAAAGAAACTGTTATTATGTGATTGTTGGCTAGCCTACTTCCACTATAGGCGCCATCACGTCCGGTTTAGGTTTGGGGTCGTGACACAACCCAAATCCGAAAATCACAATACAATAAAGGCAATTAGTAACTCAGCAACTGCAATAGTATTCACATCAGGTCTCAACCAACAAACCCTAATAAATTAGTCAAATCCTTCAAGTGTAAACTTTCACCCGTAAGTTTTCAAATTGAGGTCTTTAGAATATAATCCTTTCCAATAAGAAATTCTTTTTTTTTTTGAAATATACTTCTTTCAAATAAATATCCTTCAAACATAGTTCTTTCAAGATCAATACTTTTCAAATAAATATCAGTCAAACCAAGTTCTTTCAAGATAAATACCTTTCAAATATAACTTTTCAAATAGATATCCTTCAAACATAGTTCCTTCAAGATAAATACTTTCAAATATAACTTTTCAAATAAATATTCTTCAACATAGTTCTTTCAAGATAAAATACTTTTCAAGTAAATATCCTTCGAGTATAAGTCACCCTGTGACATTTAAGTATAGCAGATTAGCAGCTCCGAACACAGCTATAACAACAGGGAAAATCTACCAGGATACCATCTCGTAGTCCCAAATTATCAATGCAGTACATGGGGATCTCCCGGAATACGTCCGTAGTCCCAAAATAAACATGCAGTATAGGGGGATCTCCCAGAATACGTCCGCAGTCCAAAAATAAATATGCAGTACAAGGGGATCTCCTGAAATATGTCCGCAGTCCCAAAACAAATATGCAGTGCTGGGGATCTCCCGGAATACGTCCATAGTCCTAAAGTAAATATGCAGTGCAGGGGGATCTCCCGAAATATCGTTATGTAGTCCCAATTTAAATATGCAGCGCAACCAACAGAGATAACAACTATAGCATGACAGAAACCTCGTACAACACCATAATAAATACAAGCAACAATGACAGTAATGCAAACATGGTGAGTAAATCAACTCAAGAACTTTAAATCACAAAGAACGGTAGAACTCATTCACAAGGAATAACCACAAAGAATTCCAGGCGCAAGGAGAACAAATGAACAAGGGAAAACAAAAACGTAGCAACGATTCCACAATATTCAAGTCAACAATAAGAAGCCAACACGAGTCAAATAGTTCCAAATAAAGGCAAGTCAACTAAGATATAGGTTATCTAAACTCCTTTTCAGGTTGAGCAATTATGAGGGATATTCAACAATTCAAATAAGAGTAAGCAGCAAAAGATAATCACAACTTCTTTTAAGGTTAAACAATTATAGGATGAGATAATAAAAATTTCAATTAAAGATGAGCAGTTATGACAATATAGCATGACAATATAGGAGGTAAAATCTTTAGTTAAGTCAAATAAGGGTCACATAGACAGTAAGAGTGAATCCCAAAGCAATTATTCCTAATCAAAGCATGTAGAGGTGAAACTAGAGAATATGAACTCAAACGTATCAAGAACAACTCATACACGGTGAATATAAGGCCAACTTCCCACAAATAAGTCCGAGCACCCACTCTTCACTTCACATACACGGACTACAATCAACATAGAAGACTCAAATTCGAAGGGGTAGTTCCTCCACACAAGGTTAGGCAAGATACTTACCTCAAAGACGACAACCTGGTACTCTAAAATGAACTTCTCGGTGAATAAACCTCCGGACGGCTCAAATCCAACTAAAATAACTTCAAAACACACATAAAACTTATAAGAAACTATTCCGGATCATAAAGTCTAAATTTTTAACAAAATCCAAAAATCAATCCAAAAGTCGACCCCAGGCCCGCACTTCGGAACCCGACAAATTTTACAAAACTCGAACATCCATTCCAATATGAGTTCGACCATACAAAAATTATCAAATTCTGATACCATTTCATCCCTCAAATCATGAAAACTTCATTTTGGAAATTTCTTCAAAAACCAACATTTTTCTCAAGTAAAAACACAAATTAAATGATAAAAACAAAGATTAAAGCATGGATTATATTTAAGTCTAGGTG
This sequence comes from Nicotiana knightiana, assembly GCA_005239525.1. Taxonomy (NCBI): domain Eukaryota; kingdom Viridiplantae; phylum Streptophyta; class Magnoliopsida; order Solanales; family Solanaceae; genus Nicotiana; species Nicotiana knightiana. Next base: position 16,476 of record ML383585.1, on the reverse strand, counting down.
AAGAACACTTACCCAATCGAATTTCATGAAAAACCCACCAAGAGTTGCTCAAAACCGAGCTCTACAAGTCAAATAGGGTGAAAAATGGTCTCACCCTCGATTTGGGAAAACTTATATTCTGCCCAGGTCCTTAAGCATCGTGAACACGGAGGAAGGATCGCGTTCGCGAAGAAGAAGAATAAAGGCTGCCTAGTGTCACGACCCAAAGTCCTTAAGGTCGTGATGGCGCCGGACATCATTGTCAGGCAAGCCAAATTATTAATTAATTGAAATAAATTTCCGTTTTTAACACTTATGAAAAATATTTTCTTTCACTTTATTACATATTAACCAAATAAAAATCTGTTAAGAAAAACAATGGTTTAAAGATTACACTTAAGCAAATATATCCCAACACATTCCAGAACCCGGTGTCACAAGTACATGAACAATTTCTAAGAATTTATACAATCATTACAAAGCTTGTCCGAAAAACAAATTGGACAAGTAAATTTAAAATAAAAATAAATACAGTACGAGGGAGACTCTGTCAGCTGCGGATAGCCTCCAGATGATGCAGCTCGCCTAAGTCTCTGAATCCTGCACATTGCTATGAAAGTACCTGTGCAATAAAATGCACAGCAAGTGTAGCATGAGTACAAAAACAACGTGTACTCAGTAAGTCGCCCGACTAACCTCAGAGAGGTAGTGACGAGAGGTCAATTTAGACACTTACTAAAGCTCAATTTAGAATATTTAAGTATGACACTAAGCATGATTATCATAGGCAATTTATTAAAAATCAGGAATAATTATTTTCAACTCTTTCCACATTTAACACTTTAATCCTTCGTCATATTAATAACAATTAATCAACATGGGTGATTTAATCAAATAACAATTAATCAGCGGGAAGGAACAACTTCTTTCAAAAATCTTTTAATAACTTTAAATCTCTGTCATCTCAATTGACAACTTAATATTTCAGGCTAGTAATCAGGCAAAATCATAGCAACTACGCAGTAAAAATCATGCACAAGCAATGCCGAGGGTCGAACGGCGCGGACCAACAATAGTAAAATGTGCACTGCCGAAGGGTCAAACGGCTCGAACCATAGATGTATCTATCTGCCCCGCTCGCGAATCAATCATGCGACGCGGTTAAAAATAATAAGGCTAGCCTGCTCGCGAATAATACCCGCGACTCAGGTGCTCATATGAATACACACAAATACAGGGTCATCCTGCTCGCGAATCATACATGCGAATCAGGAACCAAAAGTTACACATAACCACATAATAAATCCGTATTTTATCAAGAAAGCAGTTTTTCTCAGGAAAGTGGTAAAATTATTCTTAAAGGAACATGAAATATAGCTTTTAAATCTTTGTTTTGAAAATCATTTGTCAAGTTTAATGATATTCCCTAATACAACCCTACCAGGTACACAAATATCCACAGAGGAATCAATTCTCTTTCTAGATGATTAACAAGATGAACTCTAGTCTTCTTTTTTTAGATATTCAATTACGATTTCGATTATATTAGCAGTTTAAAATTACAGGCAGGATCACAGGTACAACACGTAAGGCATGCTAGTGGGTCCTAGACTACCCAGACATGGCATAATAGTATCTACGCACGGACTCAAGCCACCTCGTGCGTACGTAGCCCCCGAAGATTATAGCATATACTTAATTAATTCACCTAGGGGGATAATTCCCCCGCACAAAGTTATAAAGGAGACTTACCTCACTCCAAAATTTCCATAACCGGCCTCCAAGCCCTTCCGATGACTCCAAACGGACGCACAACGCCCCAAAACTATCCAAACAATGACAACCCAATGAAAATATACTCTAATATTTGCAACAACTCCAAATTATATAATTTCCCAACCTCGCTTAGTGAAATGACCAAAATTCCCTCCGGCCCACGTGCTCGGAATCCGAAATTTCTGAAAGATATATTCTACCAATAGCCTTACTAACTCAAATATACAATTTACTCAAATATTCATGCTCAATTCGTGGCTAAAAATCCAATTTTCCATTTTCTAGGTTTCTTCAATATTTCCCAAATTCCTACCAATTTCCATGCCTAATCCATGCATATAATCTTGTATTTAACTTAGAGGCATGAAGGAGTTACTTACCTTGACATTGCATGAAGGAATCCTCTCTTTGAAGCCTCCCAAAATCGCCTAAGCCCAAGAAGAATGAAGACAAATGAACCAAAATCCTTGTTTTAAAACATTATGCCCAAGCTGATTTCCGCACCTGCGCTCCCGCATGTGCGACCAATCTTCCGCACCTGCGGCTTCCTCAACTCCAGCCCAAAATCGCACCTGTGCCCCATTGTCCGCACCTGCGGATTCGCAGGTGCGGAAATTCCATCGCACCTGCGATCCCAGCCAATCTTTCCCACTCTCGCACCTGCGGCCAAATCCTCGCAGGTGCGGATCACACCAGATGACAACAACCTCCAGCTTTCTTCAACTTCAAATATTGATCCGTTAACCACCCGGAATCTACCTGAGGCCCCCGGAACCCGGTCCAAAAAACAATGCGGACTTGCTCGAGGCCTCAAATCACATCAAACAACATCGAAACCTCGAATCGCACCCAAATCCCAACTTTATGAACTTAGAAATTTCCAACTTCTACATCCGATGCCGAAACTTATCAAACCACGTCCGATTGACCTTAAATTTTGTGCACAAGTCATATTCAAAATTACGGACCTGCTCCAACTTTCGGAATCACATTCCGACCTTGATATCAAAACTTCCACTTCCGGTCGGATTTCTCAAAAACCTTCAAATTTCTATCTTTAGCCAAATGACTTCAAAATGACCTACGGACATCCAAATTTACTTCCGATCGCGCTCCCAACTCCAGAATCACCATACGAAGATATTCCCAAACTCGGAATCCCAAACAGACATCAACAACACCGAAATGCACTTCAAGCCCAAATTTATGAAATTCTTCTAAAATGCTAACTTCCATAATATACGCCGAAACGCTCTAAGGTTATCCAAAACCCGGTACGGACATACACCCAAGTCCGGAATCATCATACGAACTTGCTGGAACCTTTAAATCCTGATTCGGAGGTCATTTACTCAAAATTCCAATCTTAGTTGACTTTTCCGACTTAAGGCTTCTGAAATGAGAATTTTCCTTCCAAATAAATTCTAAACTTCCTAAAATTCAATTTCGACCACGCCCTCGGGTCATAATACATGAAACGAAGCTTCTCACGGTCTCAAACCGCTGAACGACGCATTAGATCTCAAAACGATCGGTCGGGTCGTTACATTCTCCCCCACTTAAACCGATGTTCGTCCTCAAACGTGCTAAGAACTGCTCTGGAGTTACCTGAAATCACTGTTTAACACCTCGAGCACCTGCCCGTGCTACCACCACCTAGTTGAGTACATTAGCTTAATCAAATATGAAGATTCTTCTTTTATCCATATAATAAGCTCAGAACCTAGTTCCAACACTTGAAATTTTCTCTGCCGGGCCTAGTTCCACTATATAAACACTGTATCGACTACCACACAACATACCAGAACATAACTGCATTCCTTTACTGAACTAGCGCCATGCACCACAATATTCATCATCTAACCACAATGACGTTCCCTGAACCTTAATAACCAAAATTCCACTAATCTGATGCTCCCAATGCACCTTACGACATATATATACATCCCGCTATAATGCTGATGATACCACCACAACTGAGGAGATGTGCAGAAGTTCATAGCCAACTGCAGAGTTAACAATTCCTTGAATACCTCATCTTGACTAGAATCATCACTTCATTACGAACCTGAATAACGGTATTTGTTCTTTAATATACACTTCACATAACCTTATCGCACTGATCCCTGATCCGATAGTCTCGTCTCACCTAGTATGAACTGCTCAGACAACAAATCACCCCAATCATGACCAACGGCCTCACATGATACCACATTGCGCCAATAGACTATAACTCGAACATGATAAAGAAGAAACGACTCAGGAAGGGACTATTCAACTCATGCAACTAATGTGAACATTTCTCAGAAAATAGGAAGCAAAACATAAGAAAAATAAATATATATGAACCTTAATCCACATCACACTGTTACGGCGCNATATATACATATATATATCAACACACACACACACATAGGATCTCAAGAGCTATCCTGCTCACATAACATCCCCACTACGCGAGACCTCAACACATAGGAAATTATCAAGCCGTTTCAAAACTCACACGACACAATCATAATAACACAAGAATTTGACGAAGACGGAGCAACATCTGCTGTTCTAATACCTCTCCATGAAAAGTGCTCTACTGAAATACACATGCCTGGCTCATACGGAGCCCATAATCATATTTAAATCCATCCACAAATATCGAGTCTACCTTGCTCGCACCAACTAATCTAATAGCTTTTACCTGGGTCCATATTAACCCACTTTCTCTCATAATATGAAAGAACAACCCTTATAGTCGGGACGAACACCCCACAATCCACAACCAAATGAACTGAACGCCTTTCAGGCATAACTTCTCAAATAAACAATATAGCACCCCTTTATACTCAGTCCAAATCTTCAATCCATCAAGTGAATACATGCCACACATTACAAAAATCTTTTCGCGATCATGCTTCCACGGCCTTCCACACAAGGCAACAAGTCTGCACATCCACCACTGGCCATACTACGCTGTAAGACAAATCAAGAACTCATAACCAGGGTACAAAGCCTCTTTCACCGAATCTCAATCTCAGGTGACACTGAAGATAACACCAGCTTACACTGAACTTTCAAATCACTTTTCCTTGCTCTTCCGAGCTTATGACCTCCTTATCATCACCGAACCGCAATCTCGATTCTTACTCCTAGTTATATACTGCTTACCGCACCTAACCTGCCAATATGAGGTAGCGCAAGAATTGCGTCATAACTGCTTAACCATCAATAGGGTGAACACTTCGTCATATAGAAATTGTTTACTTAACTTAATTCAGGAGTACCATCTCAACACACGAGTGAATTCCCCACAATCACCCATCATGCAAATCCTTAAGTAGTAGTTTATACCACTATAACCCTTCCGGGATCCGCTTATACCTGACAGGCCATAGCACTCAAATGCTCCCACATGGAATCCATTACGACGGCCAACAAGCCCCACGCACACCGGCACAAACCATACGCATAACTTAATCACATCAAAGGAACTGATCACTGCCGCAAACGTACCATCTCAACCATAGCTAATCAATCTATTTGCTTTTAATCATCTACAATTTGCCTCAGGAATAATAGCAACTTCCTTCAACTCATATCAAACTCAACTGTCACCCATCCCGAGGGACCTTGATTCACGAGACTATGCTGCCTAAATCCCGCAACCCGTCTCATACCCTCCTGATAATCTTTCTACAGTCCGGAGTTTATTTCTCTCACTCCTCCAATACTATCCTGCATGCTGAAACATATCATAGAACATTCCAACCATCCTTTTTTTTCTCAGATATTACTCTGCAAAAGCTCTATTCTGGATCATACTGCTGCCTGAAACCCTTAAATGCCACATTCTTGACTTTTGAATTCACTAGGGCCGCTATTGAGAGTCACCCACTCTGACTGGCCTCGAATACAATCAACTCCAAGGCTCTTCTAGCACATGAACACCCTTTTCAAGGAAACACGCGACCGAGTCACTATCCTGACAACTCACCTATGCCTTAAGCAAAACTCTGAATCTTCCAAAGTCTAACCCTGGCCCGACAGGGCCAACTCTTTCACACATTCATCAAATTCCACGCACAATTGCCATTTTACTCCTTTTCCTTAGCTGAAATAACTTGCCAACATGCCAAAAATCTGCGACCCTATGAGAAGACAACTCTACAACCCAACTACAGATGGTGGGACTCCCCCACTTAGCTCGAAGCTACTCCTTGCACCACTCTAGACCCTGCTGAGATCCTTTCTCCTTTGATAACGTGATCTATCTCAGTCAATCCGTCCAATTCTTCCAGATCCTCTTGCTAACACTCCCTAAATACTCAAATTCTCTAGAATCATTCACACATTCCGCCTTCTACCGAATAGCCACTAGAACCCCTCACCGAGACCTTCCAACCCGCCATCGCTAACCTATTCACATAAGATAACCCACCTGTGGAAATCACCCGCGGACACCTTCCAACAACGCTGAAATGCATGCTCTCTGCGACTTCAATACCCCATCTACGCCCTGCTTCATTTACCAACTTACTAGTCCGTCCGCTCCTCATGGACATCCATTAAATGCGCGACAATATCTTCAAATTCCAAGCTATGCTGCCGCTCCCCCACTTTGTGACTGCTCGACTTCCGCTTCTTACACCTGGCCTCCTAGATATGGAACCACCGCCTAGCCTCACTCCAGGACCATTCTTTGTAGCTCTCAAACCAGCAGATCACCACGACCTCAAGCTCTCCTAAGATCATCTTTCTCTAGCTTCCTTCATTATCAACACTTATACGGTACTGAACCACCGCACCTCACGGTCTCTGCCAACCACATTCTTCAATACTTCTTCTCAATACTCTGACCCCACGCAACTGAAGAAACCATAGCACCGCCAAACTTAATACATTCCATTCGATCAATGACGACGACCACGCGTCACATGTGCATATCCCACCTCACTTGAAGACACCAAGTCTTACTACTTTATCAACCCCAACCGGACCATTCATAATCCAAATGCCTTTCCCCTGCCAGAACAAAACACTGAAATCACAAAATCAAACTCTGAGAAAACCTCCCTTCAAACCATTTATCACCCCTAACATACGAGCAAGCATTCTATCATCATAACGACATTGCGCGACAACCAATCGTAAGCATTATCACTACCTGAGCACAGCCTTAAGGCTCCCAGAAACACAACTACTGAGCTGAAACAACATATTATTCTTCTGCAGGGCCATAATAACTTCCCTCACCAATTACACATGCAAACATCTCAAATTAATTCCGTAGCACCATTTCAACTCCTCAAATCCCTGATTCATAGCAAGCACTTTGCGATGCATAAGATTGAGTAATCAAGAAGGAAAGTACTCCTAACAGTCCTGTAGCCTCTCGAAGATAAGTACAGACATCTCTGTACCAATCTGCAAGACACTAATAGACTTGCTCATGACTCGTGAGACCTAAGGGAACCTAAATCTCTGATACCATGTTGTCACGACCCAAAATCCCTAAGGTCATGATGGCGCCGGACATCATTGTCAGGCAAGCCAAATTATTAATTAATTGCAATAAATTTCCCTTTTTAACACTTATGAAAAACATTTTCTTTAACTTTATTACATATTAACCAAATAAAAATCTGTTAAGAAAAATCATGGTTTAAATATTACACTTAAGCAAATATATCCCAACACATCCCAGAACCCGGTGTCACAAGTACATGAGCAATTTTAAAGAATTTATACAATCATTACAAAGCCTGTCCGAAATACAAATTGGACAAGGAAATTTAAAATGAAAATAAATACAGTACGAGGGAGTTTTTATCAGTTGCGGATCGCCTCCAGATGATGCAGCTCGCCTAAGTCTCCGAATCCTCCACATTACTATGAAAGTACCTGTGACATAAAATGCACAACAAGTGTAGCATGAGTACAAAAACAACGTATACTCAGTAAGTTGCCCGCCTAACCTCAGAGAGGTAGTAACGAGAGGTCAAATTAGACACTTACTAAAGCTCAATTTAGAATATTTAAGTATGACACTAAGCATGATTATCATAGGCAATTTATTAAAAATCAGGAATAATTATTTTCAACTCTTTCCACATTTAACACTTTAATCCTTCGTCATATTAATAACAATTAATCAACATGGGTGATTTAATCAAATAACAATTAATCAACGGGAAGGAACAATTTCTTCCAAAAATCTTTTTAATAACTTTAAATATCTGTCATCTCAATTGACAACTTAATATTTCAGGCTAATAATCAGGCAAAATCATAGCAACTACGCAGTAAATATCATGCGTAAGCAATGCCGAGGGTCGAACGACACGGACCAACAATAATTAACTGTGCACTGCCGAAGGGTCGAACGACTCGAACCATAGATGCATCTATCTGCCCCGCTCGCGAATCGATCATGCGACGCGGTTAAAAATAATAAGGCTAGCCTGCTCGCGAATAATACCTGCAACTCAGGTGCTCATATCAATACACAAAAATACAGGGTCATCCTGCTCGCGAATCATACATGCGACTCAGGCACCCAAAGTTACACATATCCATATAATAAATCCGTATTTTATCAAGAAAGCAGTTTTTCTCAGGAAAGTGGTAAAATTCTTCTTAAAGGAACATGAAATATAGCTTTTAAATCTTTGTTTTGAAACTCATTTGGAAATTTTAATGATATTCCCTAATACAACCCTACCAGGTACACAAATATCCACAGAGGAGTCAATTCTCTTTCTAGATGATTAACAAGATGAACTCTAGTCTTCTTTTAGAAATTCAATTATGATTTCGATTATATTAGCAGTTTAAAATTACAGGCAGGATTACAGGTACAACACGTAAGGCATGCTAGTGGGTCCTAGACTACCCGGACATAGAATAATAGTAGCTACGCACGGACTCCCGTCACCTCGTGTGTACGTAGCCCCCGAAGATGATAGCATATACTTTATTAATTCACCTAGGGGTACAATTCCCCCTCACAAAGTTATAAAGGAGACTTACCTCGCTCCGAAATTTCCATAACCGGCCTCCAAGCCCTTCCGATGACTCCAAACGGACGCACAACGCCCCAAAACTATCCAAACAACGACAACCCAATGATATATACTCTAATATTTGCAACAACTCCAAATTATATAATTTCCCAACCCTGCTTAGTAAAATGACCAAAATGCCCTCGGGCCCATGTGCCCGAAATCCGAAATTTCTCAAAGATATATTCTACCCATAGCCTTTCTAACTCAAATATACAATTTAATCAAATATTCATGCTCAATTCATGGCTAAAAATTCAATTTTCCATTTCTAGGTTTCTTCAATATTTCCCGAATTCCTACCAATTTCCATGCCTAATCCATGCATATAATCTTGTATTTAACTTAGAGGCATGAAGGAGTTACTTACCTTGACATTGCATGAAGGAATCCTCTCTTTGAAGCCTCCCAAAATCGCCTAAGCCCAAGAAGAAATGAAGACAAATGAACCAAAATCCTTGTTTTAAAACATTCTGCCCAGGCCAATTTCCGCACCTGCGGTCCTACCTCCGCACCGGCGCTCCCGCAGGTGCGACCAATCTCCCGCACCTGCGGCTTCCTCATCTCTAACCCAAAATCGCACCTGCACCCCCAGCCAAGCCTGCCCACTCTTGCACCTGCGGCCAAGTCCTCGCAGGTGCGGATCACACCAGATGACAACAACATTTAGCTTTCTTCAACTTCAAATATTGATCCGTTAACCACCCGGAATCCACTTGAGGCCCCCGTCCAATCACACCAAACTGTTCCAAAATATAATGCGGACTTGCTCGAGGCCTCAAATCACATCAAACAGCATCAAAACCTCGAATCGCACCCAAATCCCAACTTTATGAACGTAGAAATTTCCAACTTCTACATCCGATGCCGAAACCTATCAAATCACGTCCGATTGACCTCAAGTTTTGTGCACAAGTCATATTCAACATTACGGACCTGCTCCAACTTCCAAAGTCGCATTACGACCTTGATATCAAAACTTTCACTTCCAGTCGGATTTCTCAAAAACCTTCAAATTTCTATCTTTAGCCAAATAACTTCAAAATAACGTACGGACATCCAAATTCATTCCGATCGCGCTCCTAACTCCAGAATCACCATACGAAGCTATTCCTAGACTCGGAATCCCAAACAGACATCAACAACACCGAAATGCACTTCAAGCCCAAATTTATGAAATTCTTCTAAAATGCTAACTTCCATAATATACGCCGAAACGCTCCCGGGTTATCCAAAACCCGGTCCGGACATACACCCAAGTTCGGAATTATCATATGAACCTGCTGGAACCTTCAAATCCTGATTCGGAGGTCGTTTACTCAAAATTCCAATCTTAGTTGACTTTTCCAACTTAAGGCTTCCGAAATGAGAATTTTCCTTCCAAATCAATTGTAAACTTCCTGAAATTCAATTCCAACCACGCCCTCGGGTCAGAATACCTGAAACGAAGCTGATCATGACCTCAAACCGCTGAACGACACGTTAGAGCTTAAAACGACCGGTCAGGTCGTTACACCCAGGTTGTGCTTCGCGAACGTGAAGACTCGCTTGCGAACGCAGAGTAGAAAAAGGCGGGAGTCTACACGAACGCGTAGCGAAACATGCGAAGAGTAACGAGTATCAGTTGTTGATACCCAATTTTTTCCTATATTATTTTTAAAATGCATATATATCTTCAAAACAATGCATGAGCATCAATTAGTATTTTTCCATAATTTTTGCATTTTTAAGGATTTTTTATTAATTTATCCTAGTGTTTTTATTATATAAACAATTACTAATTGCATCGTAAATGGTTTTATGATAATATTCATTGCTTAGTTTTATCACTTATATTTATACTAAGCTTTAATTATTTCATGAACAACCACATTCACATTATAGGGTTATAATTGTTATAACTTTGCAATAATAGCCCACAAGTGCATAATTACCTTATTTCACAAAAAATGACCTTTTACATTTTTATAATATTACGTAATCATTTTAAATCATTTTTTAGGCATCAATAGAATTTTTATCATTTTATTAGCTATTTTTATAAATTATTTTATCAAATTAATTGGGTATTTAACAAATAGACTCTTTTAATTTGTTTTAATTTCGGACCTTAGCCCAAATTATTACCCCCAGCCCAATTAAAATCAGAGCCCAATACCCTGACCCAATCTTTTAACCTGCCTAGCCCCCTCAGATCAAATCCTGGCCGTTGATCTCAAAAGGTCAACAGTCCAGGATTATTTTCCTTTTTTAAGTACACCAAACGACCCCTAACCCTAGTCATTTCTTCAACCTCACCGCCCTTGAATCCCTCCTCTTCCGTTCTCTCTCAAACTCTCCCCTAACCCTAGTCGCCGTCACCGGAAACCCTTCAATCTATGGGTTTTCCCTTTGATTTTAGGCCCTAGCCGGCCTCCTATCTTCACTGGTTGTTCGATTTTGTTGTTGGTTGAAGGAATCTCGAAGAGATTCAACTCAGACTTGGTCCAAAACCTTTTGTTTTTCTCGATGAACCTGCCTGTGTTCATCTTATGGTTCTACACCGTATTTTCTTCTCACCTCTGTCATTTTTTAAAACACTAGTCTCTTGCTACTCGAATCTGTTCAGATCCTTGTAGATCTAAGATGATTTTAAGCTTATCTGATATTTCTCTTTAAGAATCTTCTGTTTTTCTTATTATTAACCGATTTTTGTTTTCTCTAAAACTAGGGTTTCATCCCTTTGAGTTTTCTGCAAAAGTGCTAAATTTTTGAAGTGTTTAGCTCTGGTTTTCTTTACTTGTTCGACTGATTCTCATGTCTATGTTCTAAACCCTAGGGTTTCTAATTATTTTATTATTTGTTCTGGTATTTTCCCTTTATTCCTTGCCCTATCAATTAACGGAGGTTAATTGATTTTATTTCACTAATTAGGGTTCAAAACTGTATTCTCTGCTGAAATTGGTATTTCTATGTGATTTTGACCTATTTTCCTTATTTGTGATTCATAAATGGTACTACTTTCCTTAATTAGTTTACTAGCCTAATTTATGGGATTTGATTGCTTTAACCGGTCCCTAAGTGTCTCTGATTTATTTATTTACCTTATTAAATTCCTAATTTGGCTGTTAATTAATTTGCCCTAATTAAAGGGGTGTTTTCCGGGTTTTGTTGAATTATTTGATCGAGTTTAGCCCCCAATTAACTGGTTGATTTTATTTGCCTGCCTTATTTCTGAACTCTGATTTCTCTGCCTTATTGGTCTTCTCTACTAAGTACTATATAAAACGCATTCTGATTTTTTTAAACACACGAACACACATGGAAAAACACAGGAACACACACACAAACTCTCATTCTCACACCCTCTCAATTGTAGTCTTTCTGTTGCTTCTATTTGTTGCTCTGTCTAGCTGGCTGAAAGCTAAGGCTAGACCCTTGGATTCTACTTGCTTTCATCTTCCTGTTTACTATTTCTTAACTGGTATGCTCCTATTTCTATTATCATACTCTATTCAATATGCTATGTAGTTGAACCTATGTCCTTCATGTTTATTGCTCTTGATCATCATGATTTAATTCCTGTTAACTTGTCTTGTCCTATATGTTAGTATGGTTAGTATATTCTGGTTTGATCCATGACACTTGTCTTCTTGTTTCTCAACTAGCATGCTTCAATTCCTCCCTTGTTTATGTTTTTTTACCTTAACATGTTCCTACTCAATTCATGATTCCTGTACTACTATGCTTTAAATTCCTGCTACTTTCTTTGTATGACTGTCTTATTAGCCATTTAACTTCAGCATGTCTCTGTTTGATCCATGATACCTGTTTATCTGTTTCTGAACTAGCATGCTTTAGTTTCTATCACCCTACTCTGCACTATGTGTTCTTCTGGATGTTTACTCTTAATTTCAGCATGTTGTTCTTATCCCAGCTAGTAATAATTAATCAACTAAGCCAATTTATGCAATGTGAAACCTTGTTCTGTTTATTGTCTAACTACTAGAATTCATGCCTGAATTTAACCTGCTAAATGTGGTTTTGTCTTGCTTGTAGTTTTTGTAATCTTGTAATTTGTTCACCTCTAAGTCCAAATTGTTCTTCTAAAAAACTATCTCTTACTTTTATATACTATTTTCAACTCCTACTCTTAGATATCTAGGGTCCTGCCCCCCTCCCCTCAAGTGTGAGCACTGCGTAGGAGTCCATGAGACACCTCCGAACTCTGACACATTGGGGATGGCCCTCCAAATTTGTGACAAAGTTGTTTCTATGAAAGGTTCTGGTGTGAGCATTGCCCGGGGTCCCTGAGGCCCTTGGGAACTTTGACACACCAGAAGCCAGTTGTGTTATGATGAACTGCTGGTGTACTCCAAACTTGATTGAAGGCCTGAATTCCAGGTTGACTTTGGGCATGCCAAGGCTCCCTATAGTATATTGATTTTCATTATGTAATTCATTTGTATTGTCCTGTAATAATAATCTTTGTAAAACATATATGGAGTTACTAGTAAAAGCTGGCAGGGATTTTTATATATATTTTTGTTGGGTTCGGGTTTGCATATAGTATTATTGTGAATATTTATATGCATTAGAAACCATGCCTATAGGATTTATCTCATTATTTGTAGTCCTAAATTTCACACCTGCATCCTAGAAATCCTGTTATAGGACTTTTATCAATTCTGCATCAAAATTCATGTTTATGCATATTCTCAAGTCTCAATGTGCATTAGAAACCATGCATGTAGGATCTTCTTTGGGAATTATCAAACTTGTCTACCATTATGTTAATAGCTCTGCTCACTAATATATCATGCCAATAAGAAATAAATGTAAAAGCAGTTTCAACACTTAGACATCATGCCTATAGGGAACACATATCAAAATCAGTCTTGACACTTAGACATCATGCCTATAGGAAGTAAGTGTAAAAATCAGTTTCTATGTTTAGATATCATGTCTGTAGGAAATAATGCTTGTAATCAGTTTCAGCACATAGAAAGCATGCCTATATGATTAAAAAAGATGAAATCTACCCGTTAAAATCAATCTCTGGTTTATAAATTATGGTCTGATTAACGCTTAGATACCATGTCCATAGGATTCTGCCCGCTTATCACTTAGGCAAGCCTGTAGGATAATTACAATCTTGGGTTTAAAATTGTGATTTTCTTTCTGCTTGAAACGTGCCCAGATTCAGTAAATGATGAAAATCAGTAGGCAAACTGATGGATATTCACAACCTCGCTTTAATAAAACTGCTATATATTCTGTTTATGCTCATTTAGATATCCTGCCTATAGGATCCTAGATCATTAAAAATCGCTTGTCTTAATAGCGTGCATTTGTTTGTCTATTTGTGGAGGTAAACATGAGCCCCCTTAATTGCTCCTTATGTGACAGTCCTATTTGATTTTTGTTTGTCGCTTGGTTTTCTCCTTTTAAGCAACATAGGTGAGTCTACAACCACCTTAAAAATGAGGTCCTAAACACCTCCAGGGCCATAGGTAAGGGACGAGTAGTGCATGTATAAGATACGCACTGGATGTTATTAGAACTCTTAGGTAATAATTGAAAAGGGGAGGGTAACTGGGTAGTAAAAGAGATGATAACTTGTGCGCTAATGCTACGTGTAACACCTCTATTTGAGGAAGGTTACTGAGTATTGAATAGAAGTGATCCTATAGGCTAATAAACCTAGGACCCCTTTAGTTTCCGTTTTAAAGTTATCTCTATTTGTTTTTAAATTGTTTTATTTTTATTTAAAGACTAATTCTCTTAAATTGAGTTTGGCCGGACCCACCGTTGTGGATTCGAAGGGGTGCCTAAGCCCTTCCCCTCAAGGTAATTTCGAGCCCTTACCCAATCTCTGGTAATATAAACCTGTTTATGAGTTACTTTCTTTAGGTGACCTAACACACCTTAATCCGTTAGATGGCGACTCTTCAAATTCCATACTCCGTCCCAAAAGGAAGGGAGTTGTCCCAAAATGTCGAAACCCGGACTTCGCGAGGAAAAGGGGGGGCGCGACAACATGGTGACTTTGCTAGGGATAATTAGGCTCTTACCATCACGGACTTGCTTTTTGTGAATTAGTCTTAAGCATGCTTTATTCTGCTATGTGTTCACCCTTTCCCTTTCCCCTTTATGTGAATTTAATTGCCTATTTTTCAAGCATTTATGATTTCCTTTACTACAGAAACTGACTTGTTTCCTTATTTTTATTTCTTAAATGTCTTTCAATTATTAAATACCACATTCATCATTTTTAACGTGCAAATACATGACAAAATGCTATTTATTGTTGCATAAATCATGATCAACATCATATTCCACTCGTACATAATCAATCCTATAGCAACACTTGACGAGTGTTTGCGCCCTTCCTACATATCACCCTTTAAATTCGGAAAGACTTATTTGCGGTAAAACTAGTCGATCAGTGGTGCAGTCGACGCTTCCGTACCTTTCCCTCCTCAAGTTGTCCACTTGAGGGTATCGGTCTAGACCTCCATAGCAACCTTACTCTAATCAATTGTACATGCATCATGGTCAAACCTAGTCGGGTTAATATGTTGTCCACATAATAACCCTCTAAGACAAACCTTTTCCAAAAGTCCACGGGGGTTTCCATAATCCCAACGGACGCAACCACGATTTTTGTGCATTAAAATTTGGAGAAATAAGTGACAGTATGCTAATCATCGATGTATAAATAGTCTAATCAGGAAGGGGAAATGGCCTAACCTTATTTGTTTTGCAGAAAATGAGGCACGAAGTCCCCAGGTTCAGCATGGTCCGTAGCATAACGCCATTGTTGCTAGATTGGTGGGAAAATCTTTCATCAAGTGACAAAAAACATGTGAAGAAGGTTTTAGGAAAATTTTCTTCTCTGTTAGACATCCAACCCAACAATATGTTGATTGAGGCTGCAACCATGTTCTGGGATAGTGAAAGATCAGTGTTTTGTTTCGGGAATATAGAAATGACCCCGCTTTTGGAAGTAATAGGGGGATTCACTAGGCTAACTTGGGACAATCCTGGTTTATTGGTGCCAGAAAATCGCACCGCTAGGGTGTTTCTGAAGATGATGGGTCTGAAAAAGAACGACGATTTGGAGTGCTTAAAGAATTCTTATGTACCCTTTGACCACTTATATGAACGATACGGTCATAGAAAGTCCTACCGTGTTTTCCCGGTTGAGTTCTCTATTACTTCCTTGGGTCATATTCACCGCATGGTTTTTGTGTTCTNTGGAAGGAATTGAAGGGCAGACGTATACTATTGTCCCTATGATCATAGTTGACATCTATCGGGCTTTGGACCACTGCCAGAAGGGGTTTAAACATTTTGAAGGTTGCAATTTGCTGCTACAACTTTGGCTATTGGAGAATCTCCAAAAGGGTCAATATTGTCAAGAGTTTCCACGAAGGGCGTGGAATGATCATATAGCCTTCCATCACCCTAAGAGAATGACTTATATCCCAGAAAGGTTTTCTCAACCAGAGAGTTCTACGGAATGGGTAAAATATTTTCGACAATCTAACTGAAGATCAGGTCCAATAGATGTTCGAATGGTTCTCTACTGACGAGTTCATCATCAGATCTAGGGACGCTCCGCAGGGTTTTTGTGTTTGTTGACTGCTTCATGGGTATGATACTGTTCCCAATGCAAGGGGACAAA